>RJWM01002241.1:0-134441 GCA_004363535.1 Dasyprocta punctata | reverse complement strand
TTTGGTTATGGTGTATGATTCTTCATCTGTATTGCTGAATTCTATGTGCTGATATTTTGTTAATAATTTTTTCAACTGTATTCATATATTATATTGGTCTGTAGTTTTATTTCTCATACTATTGTTGGGTTTTAGTATCAAGGTAAGACTAGTTTCATAAAAGGCATTAGAAGATGTCCCTTCCTCTTTTTTTTTTTTTTTAATCTGGGAGAGATTATGTAGAATTGTTGCTAATTCTTCTTTATAGTTTTTTTAGAACTCCATAGTGAAATCATTTGGGATTGAAGATTGCTTTTTGTGAGAATTTTAAAATCATGAATTTATTTTATAAATATATTTATTTACTATATATTTCATAATGTATGAGCTGTGGTGTTTCTATTTTTCAAAAAAATTGGTGCATTTCATCCACATTTTCAACTTCGTATCTATAGTGTTCTTCATTGTATTCCCTTATGAACTTTTTGATGTCTGTAGGTTCTGTAGTGATGTTGCCTATTTTGTTCTTGATATTATTAATTTATACTGTTTTTTTCTTTGTATAGCTTGCTAGAGATTTTACAATCTTATTCTTTTTGTTTTATTGGCTTATTCCTTTTGAATTTCAGTTTTGAATGTCATTCAGTTATGCTCTTAATTATTCCTTTACCTCCTTTTGCTTTAGATTTAACTAAGACACACATATACAAACAAACATATGCGTATTTTTGTGCTTCTGGGAATAGAACCCAGCGCCCTGTTCATGCTAGGCAAGTACCACTAAGATACATCCCCAGCTTCTTTTTTCATATGTTTGTGAGATAGAAATGTACATTATTTATGTGTACCTTTTTCTTGTATCTAGTATAAGCATTTGATACTATATATTTCCCTCTTGGTACTGTCTTAGCTAAATCTCACAAATTTTGATATATTTCAATTTTCATTTATTTCAAAGTATTTTTCAGTTTTCCTTGAGACTTCCTCTTTGCCCCCATGGATTATTTAGAAATATATGCACTTAATTTTCAATTGTCTGAAGACTTTCCTATTATCTTTCTGTTATTAACTACTAGTTGGACTCTATTGTGCTCAGAGTATATTAGGTATGAGTTCGATTTTTTTTTTTAGTTCAATTTTTAGCAACTTTTGCTGAAGTTTATTTTATGGTCCAGGATGTGGTCTGTTTGGATGTAGGTTTCCTGGGCTCTCATAAAGAGTGTGTGTTTCACTGTTGTGAGGTCAAATGCTTTGCAAACATCAGTGAGATCCTCTTGGTTAATGGTATTGTTGAGTTCATTCATATCCTTGATGCATTTCTTCCTAATCGTTTTATCAGTTGTTAAGAGAGGAGTCCCCCACCAGTAATTAAAGATTTGTCTATTTTTCCATTTAGTCGTATCAATTTTCTCCATCTTTTTTTTTCTTCTTGAGCTCTGTTGTTTAGGATTCTTACATCTTTTAATAGGTTGACTCATTTATCATCATGTAATGATTCTCTCTGTCTCTGGCTATTTCTTTGTTCTCATAGCTATTCCTGGTTCCTTTTTTTTTTAAATAAACTTTTAATTTTAGACTTAGATTCTGTGTTATTGAAAAGTTGTGAAGAGAGTTTCCATATACCTCGTGTACCTGATTTCTTTTGTTATTAAAGCTTATACTAGTGTGGTACATTTGTCACAAGTAGTCCAGCAATATTGATACATAGAAATAAGTTCTAAACTTAATTTAGATTTTCTTAGCTTTTAAAATGCTCATTTTTTGTGTGTGCTATGGATTGAACCATGGCCTCACAAATGCTAAGCATGTACTGCACCACTGAGCTACACTTCCAACCCCATAAATATTCTTTCTCTGTCCAGGATTCCATTCAGGTTACTACATTACATTTAGTCATTATGTCTCCTTAGAGCTTTCTTAAATGACAGTTTTACAGATCTTCCTTGTTTTTGAAGACTTTGACCATTTTGAGGGTATAAGAAAGATATTTTATAGAATCTCTCTTAACTGGAGTTTGTCTGACATTTTTCTCTTAATTAAGCTATGGTTATTGAGCTTGGGAAGGAAGAGCATAGAGGTAAATACCATTTTACCATGTCCTATCAACAGTACAAAGTATCAGCATGATTTGTCACTGTTGATATTAACCCTGATACCTGACTGAGATAGTATTTGTCAGTTTTCCTCTCTACAAAGTTACTCTGCACTCCTCTCCCGTCCAACCCCTACCCCCTGCACGCTTTGAAAAGGAAGTTGCCATGCACGACCCATTCTTGAGGTGTGGAGAGTCATGCTGAACTCTCTTGAAGGAAGAGAATCTACATCAATTATTTGTGAGATTTATTATTTTCTCCATTTATTTCTTTGTGGTAATACAGACTCAAAGATATTTGTTTTACACTTCAGACTACAATGCTCCCCCCACCCAATACTGGGGGTTGAATCCAGGGCCCTTGAACTGAGCTACATCCCAGTTCTTTATTTTTTTTTTATTTTTTTTTTCAGACAGTGTCACAAGTCACCAAGTAGTCCAGGCTGGGCTTGAGTTTGCTTGCAGTTCTTCTGCCTCAGCCTCCTAGAGTGCTGGGATTACAGGAGTGTGCTGACACATCCCGCCACTACTTTATTATGTTGCTTAAATTTAGTTCTGCTTTAGTCCCCAAAAGCTCTTTTCATTGGTTCTTGTATCCTTTTGGCATACTACCAACTCCAGATTTCTTTTTGTTTTGGCTTGGTTTTGAGCATTTATTTACTTTCTGACACTAAAAGACAGCCCAGGATCCCCTGCCCCAGCTGTAGAATCTGCCACTTTCCCAAATGAATCTTGGTTTCTTTTGTTGGAAATTAGTGTTGGAAACCAAGATCTGGGCACCAATAGTCTGTGCCCTTTCAATGGAGAGAGCAGGTAAATCTGCTTGTATATACTGACTTGTAGATACTTACATTTTTTATACATATTTCTATCTGCATCCATCCATATTCATATCAGACTAAACATGAGTTCATACTGATGTCTCCAATACTAATTCACCATCTCCATGGATTCCTTTAACATTTTCCCCATTGGCTGTCTATAACCTCCCATTTCAATGGTGAGGAACTTGGCTCCCAAAATTCACCATTCATTTACTTAATTGTTTGATTTCAGTAAGCATGCTTAGTTGTTTCAGAATTGTTTAAGGCTTACCCTGTAGGAAACAACTTTATCAACTAGGGTGTACCAGTGATTATATGCACTTCTTTTTGCCTTCAGTCTTACAGTTTCATTGATTTCTACAACTACTTAGGTCAGCATCTTATTCCCCATGTCTTTTGGGGAGGTGGGCTGCTCACAAATGTGTGCATTTGTAATACAGTGGGACTTTTGTCACAGAGAAGTTTCATGGCACTTGAAGGATGATGCTTTCAAAACTGGGGATGCTGGAAATGTTATGGGGGAGCATAGTGAGATGTGTGCAGTGTCAGACAGGTAGAACTTTGAGTTCTCAACTCAGATTTGACTAGAGTTGCTTTCTTCTGTCTCGTCTTACTCATCAGCTTTAGGTAAGACTTCATTTGAAAAAGTAGTTCTTGACTAAAAAGAGAGAAGAAAGGCCTATTGGAAGCCATGGTAAAAATGCCTGAGGTTCCTTTGATTTGTGAATCTTTGTGATGATGTGAACTGTAAGCCATTCCAGTTACGTTTTCAAGGTGGTGTGGGGAAGCAGTCATGAACTTGAGTGTAAAAGTCTGAGTGCTTTTGAAAATAAAGAATTTACCACAAATCATCTTCAACTGCAAATCATCTTGGTGCATTTAAAATGGTAGATAATTTATAACAAGGCTCATTAACACATAATTCTTTAGACACATATCAGTTATGTGAAGCATTAAAATTCCTTAATCCATTAGTTTGGAGATGAACATCTGTTTACATGGGCCTTTAGAAAGCTGTGATAGATTTGAAAGAAGGGACAGATTAGGGGTTCCCAGGAATGGAGGATAGTTGCAAAAATGTTCTGAATTTTAAAATAAAGATCACCTGTTTTCAAACGCTCTTTCTAAAATATCCTTCCTCCTGATCTCCCATTCACCACTTCCAATCTGCGTGCGAATCTCACTTCTAGTGGGGACTGCCTCATGTTCAGCTTGGTGACACCTTTGCTTTGCTAATAAGTGCAGGTTGGAACACTGTTCCACCCATGGGGACCAATTTCTTTTTCCATCACCCATAGCTTCTCAATGTGAAATTAAAGGCAGAAGCAAGTAATTGCAGCTGATGGCAGCTCCCGAGGTTCATGTGCTGCTAAGGGACCTAGTCTGTGTGCCTTGGTCTCTCCTGCCTCCCATCTAGAGAGGCAGCGAAATGTGGGGTTTGCCTGCAAGAAGATGGTCCTCCAGCCGGAGCACAGCTCCCTGAGCAATGCTCTTAGGAAACCTCAGAGTCAGCTCAGCCAATGGCTTCCCTAGGCCTTGCCACAGGTGCAGGTTTTGGAGAAGGGTGTTGCCAGCTCTCTGCTTCAAGGCCATCAGTACCCCCATCCTGGTGGGTAAGTTTGGAGGAGAAAGCTCCTCCTCCTGACTGCAGGTTCCTCTCTTGTCAAGGGTGTGGTCATGACTCTGAGCCTGAACTAAGAAAGGATGGGGTTGCTGAGGTGTCCGGAGGAGCAGTTTCAGGGGGTGGAAATGAGGAATGTCTGTTTGGGTGTCAGTGTGGTGGGGGTTATGAGCCTGTTGAGGAGAGGGGGCTGGCCTGAGATATTAAGACTGGAGGCTCTGGCCAGCGAACTTGCACATTCCTTCCCCAGCGACTTCACACCTGGCAAAGCTTAGCCTTCCCTATAGGAGTCAGATGCCCTCCCACTCCAGGGCCTGCCTACCTGTCCCCTCTCCCAGCGGAGGAGTGAGCTGGGCGGCAGTGGGCAGCACAGACCACTGTTCCCGTCAGCTAGACTCCTGGGCTGGCGAGGTCTCTGTGTGCTCAGGCCGCACAGGGTACAGCCTCTGATAAGATTCCCCAGCATACTCATGGCTGCCCACCCACACCAGCCAAGTGTCACGGAAGGAATGCGGTGGCAGCTGGGCCCAAATCACAAGACAGAAACACCCGAGACACATACGTCAGGCTGGGAAGTGCCTCCTGGAAAGGAGAAGCCCGAACAGGCTGTGGGGTGGGGGCGGGGGCCTAGGAGGAAATCAGGGCGGGTGACTCAGCCTGCAATTCTGTCCGACAGAATGTGCGTTGCCAGAGAAAACAAATTCCTCCGGCAGGTTATCTCCTGTGGAGGAGGCATAATCAGCAGCACGAAGGGGCTGCGCCGCCTGTGCCAGGGCCATCTGGGTCAGCCAGGCTGAGCGGCACCTGGTCCCAGGGCGGAGGCCTCGGGTGGGTCCGGTGTTGGGGAGAGTGCCCCATACCTCATGAACCGGATCTGTCCCACCCCGAAGCATCCTGGAGTTGGTGGCCACAAGGAAGATAAAGCTGCCGCAGGAACGATGGGGGCACGGGGAGGCAGTTAAAGCGAATGTAGGCGCAGAATTTCGGAGGCATCGTGTGAGAGTCTCCATGGCGACACACCCAGCTTTCAGCAGGAAGCCTGTTCGGCTTGGCAACCCAAGGTGGGAGGAAGAGGGGCACGGTTCATGCCCGTGTGAACGGTGGCATCGGGGTTGGCGTGGTGTGCAGTCTGCCCAGCTGTCCTCTGGGCCCTGGCTACAAGGACCCAATTCTTCATCTACGTGGCTACAGTTATACCCATCCTCAGCAGGCGCACCCGGGGGAAGCCATCCCTGGAGAGTTAGCTGGAGCGTTCAGAAAATAAGACCAGCTGGGCCCTGATTTTTAATGGGGCAAATCGTGTTTCAGCAATGGCGTGTGGGATTTTTGCCTTTTTTCTCTGCCCTTGCTCTCTTTGGGTTTCATTGGTACAGAAGCCTGGGCATCAGGCTTTTCCCAAGTGAGACGCTTTCCTGAGAGCTTGGCTCAGGGTCTCCTCAAGGCCAGGGCCGCCCTGACGCCTGTAGGGCTGACCCCAGGTTTAGCTCGGCTGGGGACGGGCGCTTGGGCTTTGGTGTGCACCAGCATCATGCCAGGCTGTGGCGGGTGTTTGCCAATGCAGATCCCTGGGCGCCTTCCCTAGCGATCCCAGTTCAAGGCTGGAGGAGAACCGGGGATCTGTGTCCTTGGAAACTGGGTGCCCCATGGTTCCGATGTGAGAGGCACTTGGGCAGCAGCATCTGGTATCAGTCCATCACTGCCTCCTGCCCGTAGCGTCACTCCACCAAGCATTGCTGCGTGTGCGGCTTGGGGGAGCAGCATGCACCCCAGCTAGCTGCCTCAGCACTGTCCCGAGACCTCACAGAGATAGTCCTGGATGGTCATCCGAGGAGGTCGGAACAGACATAAGGAGTTTCCGGACGCTCCTGTCAGCCTGCAGTGGAGCTGACACAGAAATACTTACAAAGAGTGGTGAGGCGGTGTGGGTGAGAGCCAGGCTTTGGGGTGGTGGGGGGAGGAGCAAGTCCCAAGACCCCAGGGGTCAAGTGTGACACTGAGAAGCCAGGGGCAGCTGGGAGCATCCTCTTCTCTGACCCTTGTGACTTCAGTATCTGTTCAACTACCTTAGTCACAACTGACCACCACCACTTAGCCTGAAAGACGTGGACAGGGTGTGTGCATCTAGATGGGGGTGCACTCGGGACTTGGGCTTCCTTTGGCTCCTGGTTCTGTTATCCCTAGCTTCGCCTCCATCCTCGGAGTCACCAGATGGCCACCCTGGTCAGATCCAGCTTCTGCATTCAAGCAGGAAGCAGGGCGGAGGCAGGGTGGTGACTGTGTCTGGGCCGCCACACTCCCCCAGGCGCCCAGCACCCAACCACGTCATCTGGACCCCACCCAGACCCCGGTTTCCCCTACACAAAACCTAGGTGGGCAGGAGTGCCAATGGTTCCCTGCTGGTCGAGATGGATTTGGTCACCCCCCAGGCCTGCTTGTCCTTGGGTGCTGCACCACAAGGTCAAAGTGAGCCCACGCACACACTAGCAGGGGCAGGAGAGGGGGGCCTTCTGCTCTTCCTCTGCCCTCATGCTGGCCCCAGGAAGCCCAGAACATATCCAGATGGACTGTGCTTATGAGGCAGCACCCGACTGGGAAGACTCACTTAGGTCTCCCGGCGTGTGCCCTGTGCCCTGGGTCCTGTTCCTGTGCCCAAGACACAGTTTCCACTGTGTCCCCTGACCACCCAGAAGGACTAACTGGGGGCAGGATGGTGGAAACAATGGACAGGGCAGGAGTACAAGGTGGGACGCCCTGACCAGCTCACCCCATTCTTGCTGTTTTTCTCACAATCTCTCCATTCAGACTCAGCCTCTGCTCGGAATCCGCATTCACATCCTGCTCACTTGTGCTGACTCCAGTGGGCGCTGGCGTCTCCCTCCAGCAGTGACCGACTTAGGGGCCTGGGGCCAGGACCTGTGTGCCCCCACATTTTCCCAGGCTCCACGGTAAGGGATGAGGGCCAGGGCCTCTGCTATCTGTGTCCGGGGCTTCAGGGGTGTCTGACCTTGGGCGGCCTTGTAGGCTTTCTCGGTCAGCACTTCACCTGGAAAGGGGAGATAATGCAGTTGCCTCCATTCAGGCAGAGGTTGGCAGTGAAGGGAAACAAAAGACCCAGTGCTTGGCAAACTGAAACAGCCTGAGAAATGCTTTCTAATCAAAACGCCTTTTCCCGCTTTTGAAAACAGAAATGGAGGGAGAATGTGGAGGATCGAGAGAGGGGAAGAGAGTCACAGCCTTGGTAGGAGGAAGGAAAGGAGGGAATTTACTGAAGGTGCATGGGGAGAGGGCTGGGAACGGCCCCTCTGCGAGGCTATGGGGCGCGCCCAAGGTGACACGATGGCAGAGGGACCCTGCCCTCACTTGGCTGGCACACGGCCAAGGGATCGTGTTACTCTCTGACTTTCAGGGCACAAAGGATGAAATATCCTTCTCTGGACTGTGCTGTGGCCACCAGCCCAATAGGGCTGATGGAAAGTAGGGAACTGTGGCCATGACTCAGTCTCCCTTACTGATGCTGCGAGAGGTCAGAGAGTACCCAAAACCTCCAGGTAAGGAATTGGGGTCACCACAATACTCAGTTCCCCTGCTATTGGGGACTCTTCCTGGTGTGACCCAGAGACTGGGCTGTGGAGCCTGACTTCACCATCAGGACAGAGAGGTTCCCAATGGCGTTGGTGACACAGCAGAAGCCATCTGCAGGGCCACCTCAGCTGCCCCATGGAGCCCGGCCTCCCCAGTAGCCCCTCGCCTTCCAACGTGCATGCTTGCTCTGGTTTTGCGGCAGGGAGTTGGGCTCTGAGTCTCCAGCTTGTCCTGGGAAAGCAGTAGCATTTCCTTGGAGACAGATGTCAGCGGCTCCTTTGGGGCACCGCTGTTACTTGAGGGGCAGAGTGGGCGGCGTGCTGGGCTTGCAGCGGTAGAGTGAATTCCTCAATGCTTGAACCCCGGAGGGGTCTGGCGCTTTGATCTTATCGAGGAGACAGGCCCGCAGGGTGGGGGTCTGGTCATTGTCTTCCAGCGGGCGAGAGCTTTGTTCTCAATGTGACTTGTCCTTCCTGTGAGCAGCTGACCTCACTGGGGAGAGGGGACCAGCAGAACAAAGCAGAAGAGACTGGACTTCCATACTGGGAGTGGTTTCCCGACCGACAAGGCAAAAACAACAAACCACTTGGTGTGGACTGTAGAGAAGAGGTGCTAGAGGGCGCCAATCTTGGACCAGCGGTTATTTTTGTAACTTATTTAAAAAATTACAAAGCCAATGCTTGCATCTGGTGTCAAAATTCAAATACTATAGCAGGGCTTCTCCAAGTGAGGTGCCTGAACCCCCAAGAGAAACAGCACCAGGAGCAGTACCTCCTAGGAATGTACCAGCTGACTCCCCGCTCCCAGACCTGCTGAACTGTGTGTTTCGGGGGTGAGTGCAGAAGTCTGTCTGTGAAGAAGGCCCTCCAGGGGGTCCTGAACTACCCTACATTCTGAGAACCCTAAGACAGAAAAAGAGACAAAGGTCAAGGACACACTTACCATGGCTCCCGAGGGAATCTTCATTCATGCTTTTACACAACTGGGGTCCCATCCTGCTACCTAGCGTGTCACCTTCCCTCTGATAAACAGATGCTGAATGCCACCTGCCCCGGTGCCAGGACCCATACGTTTCCCTCCTGCATGGCCCTGCTGCTGGCGTTTATGCTGTTTCCAAGTTTTTACTGTTTCAAAGGCAGGGGTTAAGAGCGCTCTTGTGAAAGCCAGGTCGTGGGGCGCATACCTCATGGTGGCATGGCTAGGTGCAATGATGTTTGCGATACCAATGTTGATAGATGCTCCTAGACCCTAGATAGGTCTGAAACAGCATCCAGTACACCATAGAGTACTACTCTGCCATAAGGAAGGATAAACTTGTGTCATCTGTAGGACAGTGACTGTACCTTGAGGCCATAGTGCTAAGCAAAAACTTAAATATTGCATGATTTCTCTTTTATGAGGAAACCAAAGAATAGATAAAGACCAAAATAAAAGATTGATCATAGGTAGTAGGGAGATAGTTCTTTCTCAAATGGGAAGGGGTCCAGGAGATGGAGGAAAGTCAGAAGGATGGGGCGGAAATGAAGATGAAGAAAAGAACTAAGATGTGTTATGTACATGTACCAATACCCATGAGGAATGTAAACATTACATACTGCACACATGTACCAATAAAAATTTAAAAACCACTTCCCAAAATGTGGAAAAAATTCCCTTTCATCGTCCTCTCTTCAGTACTAGAATTGTGAGTCTTTCCCACTTTGTTACTCTGACAGGTTAAAATGGAAACTCAATATCTGAATTTGGATTTCTCTAAATTTGAAAGTTTGGGCAACTTTTCAAGCATTGGTAGCCAATTATAGCTTTTCTACACTGATGCCCCGCTTCCCTTTGAGCTGCTGGCCTTTTTCTTATTGACTTGGAAATGTTCATTATATAGTAAGAAAGTGGTAACTGTTGTATGTTACAAGTGGGTTTTCCTGGCATTTTCTTTTCTTTCTTTCTTTTTTTTTTCTCTGAGATGTGGCAAAAGTCATTATTATTGCTATCATTAAATATGAAGGGGTTTCTTTGTATCATGTTGAATTTACCAATTCTTTACTTTAAAGCTTCTGGATTAAAAAGATTTCCCTGTCCTAACGTTTTAAAATGTCTCCCACATTTTCTTCGAGTTTGTGATGAAGAGATGAGGTTCAAGGAGAAGACGGTCATCTGTGAGCCAGAGTGGCTTCGGAAGAAATCAGCCCATCAACATTTTGGTTCTGGACTTCAGTTGTCAGAACTGTAAGAAAACACTTTTGCTGCTTCCGCTGCTCAGTCCAAGGTCTTTTGTTACCCAAGCACCCGAGCAGACTAGCACGGAGGCTCTGGCGGGCCTTCCCTCGGCCCTCCTACCCAGGCCTCCAGCCTCGGACTCTCTGGACCCCACACTGGGGTAAGGGGTGAGTGGACTACTCCTTTCCCGATGCTGATGACCACGGCCCATGTGTGGGTGACTGTTCTTCTGGCTTTCACCTTCTCTCCACAGCCACCGAATGCTTTGAATACCGTATGCGAGGCTTTGCGTTTGGATTAAGATCAAAGCCAAAGGACAGGTGCCCAGGCACGCTGTGAGGGCTTTTCCTTCACCGAATGTGGACAGGACCATCCACACGTGGACCTCCCCAAAGCCCAGGCAGACCCTAGAGGCCTGTAGACAGCTGCTGCAAGAACAGGTGTGGGGGCCCACAGGAAGCCACGGTGGGTAGCACAGTAGGGCGGTGGAGGTTATGTGGGGGCAGGGATGGGAAAAATAACCAGTCCTGGCTGGTCAGGCTGTGGTGGGCGTGGCCTCCTGTGAGTGCTGTGAACTTGGTAAGAAGCTCTTGTTCTCTTCCTCTATCCCACAAACTGAGTATCTTGACCCCGAACTGGGAGGGAACCTAGGTAAGGGAACAAAGGCTGAGTGGCAGAAGAATCTAGGAGAGCCTGACTGCAGCTCCTCGCTGCCTGGAGAGACTGTCATGCCTTCCTTCACTGTCCAGCAGACCTACTCAACCCAGGGCACAGCAGGGCAGGGCCTTCCACAAAAGGCGAGGCCTGCCTCTCTAGGGTGCCTGGGCGTCGCCTGGCTGAGGAGTCCCCGCCCGCCCCTCTAGAACCCAGCTGAGTCAGGGTTAGGGTGCACCACCCCGGCGAGGTGCTCCCAAGGTCCAGACAGGTCTGGACTGTCCCCCATGCGGCTCTGCCCGCCGGCGAGGCCTGTCTGCTAACGAGCCAGCAGCAAGGAGTGGCTCCCAGCAGCTGCCCTGGCCCCACCAGGTGCGTGAGGCCCCGGGCCTGCAGACAGCTGGGCCCAGGAGCACCACTCTGCTCCTAAAGGGTAATAAAGCAGCTCGCAGGAGCCTCGCCCCACCTGGCAGGCAGACGTGATCTCATTAGCGATCGCTGGGAAGGTCGGGAGAGGGCTCCTGAACCCAGGGTTGGGGAGGCCTGCACCCCAGGGAAGTGGGTTGACCTCTGCTCCAGGTGCAAATGGGACCAAGAGCCAAGTTTCATGGGACTAATGGAGGAAAAGAAGGGGGAACCGAGCAAACGGAACAAAGGAGAGAGACTTCTGCGGTGTCCCTGTTCGTGCAGACTCAGGCTGTGCTCATTACCATCCCGTGCCAGGCTCAGTCCTCAGCGGGATCCCCCTGTGTGTACCCGATGAGCACCCCTGCTGGGAAAAGCGCCTCTCCAGGCCACGGTATGGCCCTCTCTCTTTTCTCTGCTTGCACATGCAAGATGGGGGTCTGGGGGCCATTGGAAGGAAAGACCAACTCCCAACACCACGCTGTAGCTGTACTGGGGTCTGTGATTTCTTCTGGGTTATTTCTTGCCCAGTGTCCACTGATTTGCTGAATCCTGCTCTCCTAATGTCTTTCTTGCATCCCAGGATTATTAAGTTTTTTTTTTTTTTTTTCTCAGAGTATGAACATTTATTGAGAACCTGGTGAAAGCTACAGATCTCCTTCCAGGAACATGTACGTATGTGCAATATCCAAGAATCCCTCGATTCTTTAAAACCATCCATAGAGCCTCAAGTCAATGATTTCCAAAGTTACGTGCATCAAAATCACAAAAGGGTTGTCAAAAATGCAGACATTCAGACTTTCCCAGCTAATTTGGGGCATGGCCATGGAACCAGGATGTCAGCCAGTGTCCCACATCATTCAGGCAGGTTCAGAACCACATTTCAAGAAACCCTGCTCCCGGAGACCATGGAGCCCAGGAGAGGACCCTGCAGATAGCTATGGATTGGGGTCCTCTCGTGGACCCCTTGGTCTCCGGGAGCAGATTAGCTGGGAAGGACTGAATGTCTCCATTCTAAAGGAAAAACTATCATACAATCAGTGTGGTCAGACTGTTTCTCCTTCTATTGCCAATGGGGCCAAACAATGTTGCTTTGTTGAGATAAGATGGGATTCCATCCCTTCTCCTCTATCTTCTACCATCAGGGGTACTTAGCACTGTCATCACAAAGGTAAAATTAAGCCCTAGGGCTTTCGGCTTTCCTTCCTGGCTCCATTGGCTGCGTATAAACTGCAGACTGGGGAAACTGTGTCAGCATTGTTATGCCTCTGTGTTAGCTGGTTGGAATTTGGAATGCTAATCTGATTGACTAAGTAACTTTTACTCTAATTAGAACAGTAGGGTTTGTTCTTCATCTGCAACCATTTAATCTTCCGTCCCATTAACTGTACAAAGGTCTTTATAAATATGTAGATTGGGGAAGGAATAAAAGATGATTTGACCTTGAAGAAACACACATAAAATAGGTGTACAGTCTCCCTGCCTCCTGTTTTCTTTTATTATGCAGATAGAAAAATTGGTAGGGCTCCAAATCAAGCTATTGTGAGTAATTCACAATCTCGTAGCCAATTAAGGTACAGCATTCTGATGAAGTATACAGGTTTAATAATTAGGATAGTATTTACATGTGAGGTTCTTGCTGTGAATTTGCATGTAAATAAAAGTATGGCTATCAAAACCAGTCAGAAGCAGCCTGCTGGTGAAAAATGTCAAAATAACAAAAAGAAAAAAACGAAAAAAAGAAAGAAAAAAACATGCTCATGAAGGAAAGGGTTAAATGTCTTCAAACCTCAATTTGGGTATTTTATAAAGAGCATTCATTTTAAGAGTAAATGGCCTTCTAAATAGATTTTATAACTTTTCTTTGCGCTATTGAAGATTTGTCCTTGGAACACAAAGTCAGACAAGATGGTTAGCTGGTTAGGATGTTGACCCTACCACCTACCACCTGGGACTCTCAATTATCTCATCTATAAAATGGGAAACAGCCACCTTCTCCACAGGCCTGTGGGGCATAAGTGACCTGAGATTGGATACGGATTCCTAGCGTACAAAGACTGTCCATAACATGTCTATTTATCCTTATATTTAATTCCATTCTTCCTACCAACAATATACATGAAAGGTTACTTTTTTTTTATAGCCAGTGGTCCCTCAGACAAAGGACTTAAAACGTATAAAGAATTGAAAAAAAATCAGGTCCCCCCAGTTCAAAGACTGAATCCAAAAATGGGCATCTGAGATGAATACATAATTCTCAGATGAACAAACACAAACAAATAAATATATGAAAATATGTTCAACATCACCGGTCATATGAGAAATGCAAATTAAAAAAACACTGAGATTCCATTTCACCCCAGAAAGAATGGCTATCGTCAAGAAATCAACCAATAACAAATGCTGATAAGGCAGCGGGGAAAAGGAATCCTCCCCCAGTGTTGGTGGGAGTGTAGACTGGTGCAACCACTGTGGGAATCAGTGTGGAGATTCCTCAGAAAACTAGGATTAGAGGTCCCATTCAACCCAGCTATTCCCCTTCTGCATATCTTCCCAGAAGAATTAAAATATCATATCACAGCAATATATGTGTACATATATTTATAGCAGCCCAATTTGTAATAGCTAAATCTTAGAAACAACCCAAATGCCCATCAACAGAGGAATGCAAGGAAAAAAATATATATATTGGAGTATTACTCAGGCATAAGGATAAACTCGAGACTTTTTTTTTTGTATTAGGGATCAAACTTACAACCTCGTGCTTGCCAGGCAGGCATTTAACGCCACTAAGCTAACTCCCCAGCCCTATTTTTTGAAACAGGGTCATAATGCAGTTCAGGTTGGCCTTGAACTCACTTTGTAGCCCAGGCTAGTCTCAAACTCACAATGATCCTCCTACCTCAGCCTCCGGAGTGCTGGGATTAAAGGCATGCACCACCACACCCAGTTTAAACTCCAGATTTTTATGTAAATGAATGCAACAGTAAATCAGACCCATATATATAAACATGGCATTGTTTCACTAGTGTGAGAAGCTGAATAAGTAAATAAGATCCAAAAGGTACAATAGATACTGTGAACTGGGAAGGAACTGCTCAAGGGAAAAGAGAAACTAACAGGGAAAAGGAAAAGAAAGAAGAGAAAAGAGAAAAAAATATACCCTATACACACACACACATACACACAAAATAGTTAAGATAATTGTATAGCTAATTTCTCTTAGTTCATTGAAAAGGAAGATTTGTGCTAATATTGTCTGGACATTACTTTCATGCCTATATGTTATACTCTGAGTAACTACTATGAAGATAAAAGTGGGCAATGTATTGATTTTTGTAACTCTCCTAATGGCCTGATTTGAAAGTCTGTTGCATTTTATTTATTTCTTCTTCTTCTCTTTAAAATAAAATAAAAAAGAAAGTTTTCTTAAGAATTGACCCATATGGTGCACACCTGTAATCCTAGCACTCGGGAAGCTGAGGTGAGAGGATCATTGCAAGTTCAAGACTAGCCTGGGCTACAAAGTGAGTTCAAGACCAGGCTGAACTGCATAGCGAGACCCTGTCTCAAAACAAAACCAAAACAAAACAAAAACAAAAAACCAAAACAAAACAAAAAGAATTGACCCAAAGAGAGAAACCTGTTCTCACCTCAGAAGAGCCTGTTTGTGGGGAGATAAAGGCTCTCTATTTAAGAAACTACTGGATTTTCTTGTATCAATTGAGGGGGGTTAGAACTAGAGACAGAAGTTCCTGGTTTGCTGAGATTGGATCTTGTGTGATTGTTAGTACAGGTTGGATATCTCAGTATCTCTTATTTGAAGTGCTTGGAACCAGAAGTGTTTTGAATTGTGGATTTTCTTTAGTCTTAAAATATTTTCATGTACCTAATGAGACATCCTGAGAATAAGACCCAAGTTCCAAATTTGTGTTTCATATACATCTTATACACATTGCCTGAAAGTAATTTTATCAGTATTTCTGCAATGTGCCTATGTTCTTTTCTTTTCTGTTTTTCTAGTACTGGAAATCAACCCCAGATGTGTTCTACCACAGTATCACATCCTCAGTCTTATTTATTTTTAATTTTATTTTGAGATAGGGCCTTGTTGGGTTGCCAAACTGGACTTGAACTTGTGATCCTCCTGTCTCAGCCTCCAGAGTAGCTGGGATTGCAGACACATACCACCACGCTGGGCTCTATGCCCATGTTTTGACTGTGGCCTGTCACATGAGGCAAGTGTGGAATTTTCCATGTGTAGCACCACCTTGGTGCTCCAAAAGTTTCAGATTTTGGAGTGCTCAGGATTTCAAATTTTCGATTTCAGAGTCCTGAGTGAGAACAGTTGCTGACTCAGTTGTCAAAGTCGGAGCTGCGCAGGAGGACGCGCAGGGGAAGGGTCAGGCTAGCCGAGGCCACAGACCAGGGCAGAGCCTGCTGGGCTCCTGAGGAATCCTCTGGCTTCCGCTTCTGCTGCTGCCGATCTCTCTTTCGCCCAGGTCTTTAATGCACCACCGCTGCTTCATGAAGCTGCTGCCGAGCTGGGTCTTGGCAGTAACAGGAATCACTGAGGAGGCACTCAAGGCGAGGGTGTGGAAAGATGGGGCCGCCCCTGCAAGCCCCCACTCCGGATTACACCAGGCCATGGCTGTCTTGAGTGCTAGAACCACCTGTCATCCTCCCCTGCTGGTCTCCCCACCCTCGGCCACCCCAGCCCTTCTCTCGGGTCCCTACCGAGGACCCAGCCTCTCGCCAGCTAACACCCTGACTCTCCTCTACCCCACCATGCGGCGGACCCCAGGGTGCTGCACCAGCCACCACGGCTGAGAGCCCTCTCTGGCAACTCCCTTGTACGGGGTTCCGGGTGACACGGCACCCCCCTCGCTATGTATGTCTACACTAAGATTCATCGCTAAAGGAAAGTTCCTGGTGATGATCTTGTCTTTAAAGGACTTAGCCATCGTTCTCCCCGCAGGCCCCACACACTCTCTTCCCCATGGGGATCCAGTGAGAAGCTCATCAGATGTCGGGAGAGATGCAGCTGCTAAGGCACCCGCTCCCTGCTCCGTGGGTCCCTCCCAGGCACCTGGGTCGCCACAGCCGGGGGGAAGAAGGCATGGCGGGGAGGAGAAGAAGCCCTGACTGGCTCAGGGCATGATCCTTGGCTCCTGGCCTTTGACATTGTTTACTAATCCTTTCCACTGCCAAGAGCCTGTGAGGAAGGGCATGGGTGAGTGCTGGACCGGGGGCAGCGTGTTCCTCCCCGCGCCGCTTTCTGAGGCAGGAGAAGAAGGATGTGTGACTGTGACTGTTTTAATCTTTACGTGGAGAGCAACCAAGAGCTGAGACGTTTTACTAGTTAATCAGCAGTTTTCAGATGACATATTTCACATTCCTTTTGTATTCAAAACGCCAGGGAGAGAACTCTGGCAAAAAGATCAACTCTGTAGATGCTTGAGTGATGGAAAAAAAATAGTGACACAGTTTTTCCATTGCAAATCAAAACGATATGATCTTATGTTACTACAGGGAAATGTTTATGAGCAGTGATATTAAAAGGGGCAAAACAAAAGTCAGCATGTGTACACTAATTAAAAGTGTGTAGAAACAGCTCTAAGTACGTGAACCAGGATCAGATCAGTCGTGTCTGTTTCGAACAAGAGGCTGAGTTTTACATTGTTCTTGTAAATATTAATCAGTAACGTGGACCAACAGCTCCAGGAGGAGGTTGGCATTCCCAGGGGCTACCCAAGTGTTTCATGAACGCTGGGCGCCTGGCCCTCTCCCTGCTCCGGGCACAGACACCAAGGCCACCTCCCTACTGCCCTCTGCGACCCCCTTAAGGCAACTCTGTGCAGCGCAGGCCGGGGATGCTCTCAGTAAAGGAGAGCGAGGGGAGGAAGCAGGCCGCAGGCCAGCGCCCGCGGCACAGTCACAGGACACACACGACACACCCACTCACAAAACGACAAACACGCTCCGGGGTGCACAGTTGGTGTCTCGCTCACCACAAGGCAGCAGCCCTCGAGTTGACCTCTTAGGAGCGAAAAACAGGCTAGGGAATGGGGTAGGACCAAGGCTCTGCTCAATTTCATTTTGCAGTTTGATTTGAAAAAAAAAAGCCATTTCCTATTCCAAAAATGAAATTACTGATTGTTTTAAATATTTAAATGGGCCTCATCAATGCACACAGCTGGGCGCCAAACAAGATGCCCTCAGGAGGTCAAACCTTGTCCATCCTTGGATTCCCAGAGTGGCGCCCTCCTGCCCCCAACCTGCCACTCCTCCCCTCCCCCCAACAGCGCTGCATTCACTGTGCAGAGAGGCAGTATCTCAAAAGATTGTCCCTGAGCTCTTCTGTCCCTTACAGCCTCCCATCCAACCCTTGCCCTAGGAGTCAGTCATACTGTTTTTAGAAGAAGGAAAGTGACAGTGGGAAAGAAAAATGAAAAGCAAGAAGCAGGCAAAGTGCTTTCAAAAACTCCAAGATAGCTTCTTGCAAGTCAAAAAGGAAGCCGGAGATAAGCATAGAGCTTGTATATTAATAATGGCATGGAGAGGAGACAGAACATCCTCTTCCTCCTGCTGAGGAAGGAGCCCTGGGCTGGGGGACGAGGCAGGGAGTGGGTGGCACTTCAGGGGACCTGGGAGGCTGGAGCTGGGAGAACAGTGGACAGCATGGGGTCAGGGAAAGGTTGCCAGGTAAAACAGAATGCCCACTTACAGTCTAACAATGTTTACTTCGGACACACAGCAAATAATTTAAGTACGTTCCAACTATTGTATGGTGCTGCTGGAGAAGAAGATTTTGGACGGGGCTGGATGAGATGAAACCCACCCTGCTGGGGTAAAATGCCACCCTTGTCCTACTGGGGGTTCTGTTGTATTAAACCAAGGCATCTTTAGAAACCATGATTCCAATGTTCTCATTTTGTACACAAAAAAACAGAGCCCCAGAGGATTTAAAAGAATTGTGCCTCTGTAGTTACCCAATAAGTGGTACACTGAGTTCTTCCTATGGTCCAAAGGAGGCGGGGTGGCTGACAGGGAAGCAGGTAATGGGGCAGTGTGGGGCAAAGACTGAGAGATGCAGTGTTCTGCCTGTGCCAGGCATAGACTCAAGTCCTCCAACTGGTTCCTGCTCAGATGAAGGGGTTCAGGGTTCCCACCCTGAATCATAACGTCAGGCTCACCTTCACACTTTCAGCTTTGGACGTATCACCACGGAGATGTTTGAATCCCTACCAGAAGTGAGGTTGGCATCAGCCCCTGTGACATGCCCTTGGGCCCGCCACTAGTAGCGTTCCAAACATGAACCTACCCACTTGTGAAACTGATGCCCTAGATTAAAGTACCATGGTCTGCTTCCAATTTGGTTGTGGAAAATATGGGCCAGGAGAAGCAAGGAACTTTAGGGGCTGGTACCCCTGTGAACCCTGCTTTACCTGGGAGGAAAAGGAGGAGTAGAGAGGTGAAAAATCTTCCCTAAGTTCACTCAAGTCTCCAGCAGAAGAGGCAAGTCCTGCACCCAGATGCTTTTCTGGTCTTCCCATGATCGCCTGGTCCCATGTGTGATGCCTCAGGACAACTGTCCACTCTGGCTGTCCCTCAGTTGCAAGGCTGATTCTCCAGCCTCAATCTGTGGGGAGACCTGTCCCTTCCCCTGCAATGCCACCTACCCTATATGGGTGGCACTGCAGAAAAACTGTGCACCCCTCCACCTCCTCAGGTTAGGAAGGAGCCTTCCGATTCAAGTAAACAGTAGACCAGGAAATTCAGGACAACAGCAAGATACAAAGAGATGACCCTAAGACTCTGTGACAGAGGGATGGACAATCTTGAGGCAAGGAGATTTAAACACAGAAGAAGAAAAAATAATTTCCACAGTATATTTCTCTGAGGGGTCTATTGGGATCCATTTTATAGAAGAGGAAACTGAGGCAGAACAGGTTAAAAAAAAACTTGCCAAAAGCCAGGTGTGGTTTCACACACCTGTAATCTCAGTACTCGGGAGACTGAGGCAAGAGGATTGCTGTGAGTTCAAGGCCAGTCTAAATGACATAGTGAGACTCTGTCTCCAAATCAATACTCCCACCTGAAGCTTGCTTCAGCTGACAGCAGATGACGGGCTGGGACTGAATCTGGACTAGGTGCCAGCAGCCTTAACACCCTGCTGGGGGACTTGCTGCCAGTGTAGAGCCCAGGGGCCCCGCTGGGACTCCTGGTCAGTCAGCTCCTAACAAGGTCCCTCCCAGATGATCTGTCGACTCGTATAGCTAGAGCAGTGCTGCCTCAGGGAACTGGCACCTGAGAAGTCTGGGTTTGTTGGACCTTGAAGACTGGACATCCAGGAATCTTTGCTCTGTTGCCTACTGTATCTGCAACAGCCGCACGATGCCTGGTCTACAGTAGATGCTCAGTGAATATCTGTTGAATGGATTGAATTGAGTCCAACTGTCCTGACTTGAATTTGAGCGTGGCTGGGTTTGGACTCTGGTTCAGAGCCTCCGTGGGCTTCCTTTCTGGGAGACATCTTGTTGGAAGGTGTGAAGAGGAAAAATGCCTTTAGCTTGGGGGTCAGCCATTGTTTGGAATCATCACCTTCTCTCATTAATCAGTTATGCTAGCAATTCTGGGCCAATGTTGGATCAGACCCTAAAAAGCCGTAATCCTCAGAAGCAGCCTCTCTGCCAGCCCTGCTCCTCAGCCCCAGCCTGGGCACCAGTGCTGGGCCTCGGCTGCTCACACATCTCCGCCCTATCGCGTGGACCTGGGAGGTATTTCAGCAACATCTCTCCAACATCTGCAAGAGGGTTTTATTTTTATTCCCTGAAAAGTCTTCAAAGCACTCTCTCTGAGCTTTGAATTTGGCATGGGCAATTTGAAGCATTTAATGGGAATTGCTATGTGCATGTGTGTGTGTGCGTGTGCATGTGTGTGTGTTTTTAAGAAAGAATTATTCTCAGCAAAGTCTGGAACTGGCCGGAAGGAGACAGCCAGACGTCTCCAGGTGGAAGCAGCATCCTGCTGATCGTGGGTAAATCAAAGAGGAAGCAGCGGGGCCCACTCGCCAGCCCCATGCCGGGCCTGACCCCAGCCTTTCATGTACAGCGGCCACAGGGAGGAGAGAAAGTACAAAACCAGAACAAATCTCCCAAAGTAAAAGCTTAAAATGAAACCATTTCACGATGACAATACTCTGTTCTTCTTTAAACTCCACCCGAGAACAAATGACAGCCCCCCCAACCCACCGCGGTGGAAAGCCTGGATCCATGCTTTCATCCTCCGAGGTCTTTTTTTGGGTACCTCCCCCCTTACCCGCTTTCGTTATTTCAGACATTCTTAGAAACAGCATTGCAGGGGGAGCAGCAACTGGGGGCCTCCAATGTGCCCCAGCTGGAGGACCCATGGCCTGGGTCTGGGGACATGTCATTTGGGACTGGTCAGACTTAGGGAATAATGAAGGGTCCGCTTTCATCCTGGCAGTTGAGAAGAAGTTAGTCCAGGGAAATAATGGCACTCTTGTCCTCCTCCATCCCCAAAGCGGCCAGCCCCGCTACCATCTTCTTTTCAACCTGCTTTAACAAGGGTCGCAGCCCTGGCTGGCGCTGCTGGGCGGAAGTCTGGATCTTCCTGATGTTGTCACCCAGCCCGCTTGGCCGCAGCATCCCTGCAGTGTGTGGAGCAGGCTCAGTGGGGAGTTGAGGGGTAGCGGTGAAGAGTTGCACGCAGACATGTGGCTCTTCCCGCTGGGCCTAGAATGATTCAGGAGACGGTCTCAGGGTTTCAGGGTCAGACGCTGCTGTTCTGTCTGTGTACAAGCAGTCACACTTGGCTAAAGGTGTCCAATGTGGCTCTTCCTGCTGGGCCTAGAATGACTCAGGAGACGGTCTCAGGGTTTCAGGGTCAGATGCTGCTGTTCCGTCTGTGTACAAGCAGTCACACTTGGCTAAAGGTGTCCAGAGAGGCGAGTGGAAACAGGCCCGTGTTTTAAGAGCAAGGCTGACGTTTCCCCCAGGCACTAGACTTTAAAACTAGAGAAAGGTAGATGGGCTCTGTAGTCCCCACCTCATTTCCTTCCCCTCAAGACTGAGCTGACTCCTGGTCCAGGCCTTCAAGCCTTCGGATTGCAGGCCTCAAGGAGCCTTCCACATGGGAACTCATCTGAGCTGGGGATTAGGGGTGGGTAGGGCCACAGGCCAGGGTGTGGCCTGGAGGAGCAGAGGTCAGAGGGTATCCACAGGGACACCCTGAGGATGCCAGTCATTCCCCTTGTGGGTTGCCAATGGTGCTCCTTAACGCTGGCACTGTATTGGTTTGATCCTGTGCCCCCCCCCCAAGGATTCATATAATTTGGCCAGGGCTGAGTCTGGTATTTGTGATTGGTTTGTGGTCTAGCACTGGGATTGCAATGTGAGTGCTGCCCAGAGGTGGAGCCAACATACAGGGTAAGGGCAAGAGGAATGTCACCCTCTCTCTTGCCAGTTTGCCTTGCTGTTTGGCAGCTACCATGAATGGCTGCCCTGCCATGCCATGCTGCCTTGGAGCCAACTAAGTATGGACTGAAACCTCCAAGAACCATAAGAAATAAACCTTCCCTTCCCTAATTTGGGCATCAGGTATTCTGTCTCAGCAGCGAGTGAAAAGTAACCAAGACCCTCTCCTGCCTGTGAGAGTAGGGCTTGTGAACTGCTGCCCTCCTCTCCCTCCCTGGGTCCGGGGTTGCTGGAGGGCAGGGCCCCTTAGCACACTGCGTTCCTCAGGCAGAGATGAAGCTGATTCTGTCACCTAGCTCTGCTCCCTGAAGATGCCCCACTGGTGTTTAGTGCTTCCTACCCTTCCCTGGCATGCAGCTGGGCATTCAAGGTGGAGAACAAGGGGAAAGCCAAAGGCCACATTCTCCTGGCCAGGCAGGCAGTGACCAGGGAAGGTGGAAAGAGGGGCCATGTGGGTGGTTTTGGAAGGGGTCAAGTGGAAGAGCTGAGGAAGTGGACAGCCAGTGCAGGGCACGCAGGGCTCAGGGGCTCCATCTCTGCGGCGCAGCCCCTCTTCCACTGCCTGCCAGTCATACTCTTCTGGGTGGAACAAGCTACCAAGGAGCAGGGGAGACTTGGGGACAGGCTGCTGTCAGCTTGGGGTGCCCACCTTCTGGGCTTGTACGGTGGTCTTAAATGCCAGGAAAGGAGGTTGGTCGCATGTGGAGGGAGGGCAGCTGGGACGAGTGGACACCATCACCACACAGCAGCACAAGGACACCCCCAAAGTCAGGAGTGCTGGTGCAGAGAGGTGAGGGACACTGAGCTGACCCAGCGCCTGTGTCCCCACTTAGCCTGTGACTTGACAACCTCTAAGCAGGTGGCCCTGGCACACCAGATCACTAGGTACAGCCCCCTGTCTCCCTCCAAGTCAAGCGGGGCATCGGCCACTTGTCCTTGAGAGCTGCTAATGGACCCTGACTGGAGGGAGAGTACTGCGTCACAGAGGTCAAGCTGGGGGCACTGAGGAATCTTCCTGCGCCACATTCCTGTTCCTCATCCCAGGGAGGGGAGACCCAAGGGAGTCACCCGTCTCCCTGCCTCACACACTGGTCAGCCTCAGAGGATCCTATCCTGGCTGGAAGCTGCAGAGAGGCACAGGGCAAGTGGGACACAGTAGGGGCAAGAGAGCCCCCCAGTAGGTAGAGCTTGGTCGCTGTTCTGGGTGGGCTCCATGAAGGAAGTGACCCCTGGGTCCAGGCCAGGCTGCTGGGGAGCAGAGGATCTGGCCATGGAACATGAAGGACACATTGGATTTCACAGCCTGGAGTTGGCAGAGGGGTCCCAGAGGGTGGGCTGGACGGCAGCCTCTTCTGGCCCGCATGGACTCTCCTTTTCTTTGAAGCTCTGGTTATGAGTCAAGTCAAATATGCTTCTGTTCCCCATCTTGCTCAACTATGAGCCCCAGGAGGGCACCATCGTGGTTTCCCAGAGCTCCATTTGCAGGCTCAGGGACAATACCTGCCCATGATAATGACTCATTGACAGCAGGCAGAGTATTACTGGGGGGGGAGAGAGAGGCTGGCAGGGGGGTCAGAGTGACATCACGTTAGGGCTCAGGTGTCCTAGAGGTACATCTGTGCCTGACGCTCCTGGCAGACCTTAGAACCCAGCCCAGCCCACCCAGCACTTCTCTCCACCCCGGTGGCTGCCTCCGAGCCCCTCCATGGAGCCCTGGGGTGCTGGGGACCCTAGTTTGGACATTGCTCTGAAAGCCTAGAACTCTGTGGACCAATGCAGATGCAGCAAGCAGAACTACCCCCAGGAAGTTCCATCCTCCAGCTGCCCAGGAGCCCCGAGCTGGTCTCTGCGGACCCTAGGGCAGTCCTCCTCTAAGGTGTCCTCCAGTGACAGTGGGCGCAATGAGGAGCCAGCCCAGACCAACCTGCAGACCTGCAGGGCCGGGTCCAGGCCTGAGGAATTCAGGCTCCCAGGCTCTGGTCTTTTTTGGCACTAATGTCACACTGCCTTCCCCCACCCTCCACCGCGGGTCCCCGCCCCGACAGCAGCTCACGCATAGGTGGTTGCTGTTTTAACGCCACCTCCCTCTGTGCGCCCGTGGCTGGCACACCCTGCAATTATGGCTGCTGCTCTCTGCCTTTCTATTGTGCCTGCCTCGCCTCCCCGTGCTGCAGCTAATTGTGGGGTTGGCCCTTCAGCGTTTCCGCACGGTAATGCTAAGGCCCGCTCTCCTCAGCTGCCAGTGCTGACTCTTTTTAGCAGCTGCAGGGAAAAAGAATCAAAATGGCTTCAGCAAAGCACTCCCCTTGGCCTGGGAGAGAGGGAACATTTGTGGGCAGACCGGGGCCTCCCGAACTGAAATGCACACCTGTTTGACCCAGGGTTTTTGTAAAGATGCTGAGTCTGGTTCCTGTGGGTCCAGGCTGGGGCTGGAGGTTTTGCATGACTAAGCTGCTCCTGGGAGGGGGTCTGCAGTTGCGGTGTGGGTGAGGGGGCTGGGCGGGAACAGGGAAGTCAAGAGACACAGTGAGTAGGATCAGCTTGCTCGGGAGTTCCTGGGATGCTTGGACCAGGTCCCACCACGGACCTGGAAGACCAGGCTCAGCCCTTCCTGAATTTCAGAGGGGACCAGAGGGAGACGGACTGGAGTCTAATCCAGGGCAGGTCCTGCTGGGAAGTGAAGGGTCCTAGAAGCAGCAGGGATCCCAGGGTTTTTCCTTCCAGCCCTGCTGAGAAAGCGTCATTTGCTCCCAAAGAAAGGGTCTTTTAAATTCATTCCAGAACTATTTATTGAGCACCAAGGCATGCCAGGCACAGTGTTTGTCCTGAGGATATAAAGTAATCAAAACAGACATTGCTCCTTCCGGGGGCATCCATTCTACTTGGAGTGCAGGCAGGAAGAGATGCAGAACAAGGTAAATCAAGGTAACATGGAGAGTGTTTTTGGCACTGAATGCTATGGAATAAAAGGAAGCAAGAGCAGGAGAGAGGGAGGCCAAGCAGGTGGCAGGGGCTGCTAATTGAAACAGGGTGTCTCTGAGGATATCCAGGGATTCGAGGTGGACTTGGAGAAGATGGATTGTTTATATATAAGCGCCCAAAGGGACAAGCTATTTTAGAAAGAAAAGAAAGTTCTAAATGATCAGGGCCAGCAGATTGTCCATGTGGACCCTGGCAAGTTGTAGCACAGGAGGTGGCTCTGCTGGGTGCTGTGACTCTGTGGTGTCATCAGTGGGCATAGATGACAATGTGACTCCTTCCTGGTCCTCAGGCCTGCTCTAGAGGAAGGAAGATGAAGCTGTCTCAGGATCCCACCCTTCCATCTGAGAGAATAGCTACTCGTGGCCACCTGCTCCTGTAGCTCAGGACCATGGCTGTCATGGGACAGGTTACCCAGACACCTTCCCGAGCCCAGCGAGAAGCCAGGCAGGACCCGCAGCAGGCTCTGCTCAGCAGCAAGCCCTGCTTGGTCGGGAGGGCAGGGGCAGGCACAGCAGGTTCTGTGTCTCTCAGTTCCCTACTTGCGCGGGTGTTCCGGGGTTAAGTGTGGCTCATGTGTGGCAATCCTACAGGCCCTGCCTTGCTGTGGCTCTCGGGCCTCCGCTCCCTTCAGGTCTAACCAAGGACAGAGGTGCGGCTGGTAGGAGGAGCCGTGCCAGGAAGCTGCAGAAATAGCTTTCAGGGGGTGGCAGGGCGTGGTGCCTGCCAAAGGCCGAACACCCCCATGGGGCGTTGTTTCTCTGCCTGCCAGGCCCAGGGATTTCTCAGACACAGAAGGAGTCGGGCCTGTGTTCAGCGAGGTCCCTGCCATATTGCAACCTCAGTTTCCTCTCACGTCCTCCACTTACCAGCAGGAGCACCAAGAGCGGGGCCCCCTGGGGGAACAGCAAGGTCCTGCTGGCCACGGCCCCTGGAGGAGAAGAGGAGACTGTGCCCAGCACGTGCCTGCCTGAGCCTCAGCCAGCATCTGGGCTCCGACTCCACCTCACTGTGGCACGAGCCAGCTCCGGGCGTGAGCACAGCCAGTGTGGTCCGTCTAGGTGTCACTTTGTTGTCTCAGTGGCCTGGGAACTCCCCCACGGGGCCATTCCCGCCCCACTCAGGGTTCAAGGAGCAGGGTGCCCACCTCTGACAGCTGGGAGGCAGGAGGAGCACCCAGTGACAGGCCTAGGACTCAGAGGCAGGAGCCACCGGCCAAGGGACAGTGCTCAGCCAGGCTGGAGGACTCCACAGACAGAGGCCGTAGAGGGTCCGAGGGACCCAGGGGCCTGCAGGGAAACTGACAGTGATTACTGGCCGTAGACCCTCCCTCCGTGACAGCACCAGCTGGAGTGAGCAACAGCTGCTTGGGCCACCTCTGTGAGAATCACCGCCCACTGTGTGTCACTGAGCTGCTCCGGGCTAGGGACCAGACCCAGGGCAGGCACTGTGGCTGGACCATTTCTGCCCTACAGGCTCCTCCAAGCGCAGTCCTCTCTCTGGTACTCCATCAGCCAGGCTGTGGGGACTTCCTCAGGGCCATAGGAGGCACAAGGCTCTTCCTCCCTGGTCCCCTGTTCTCCCTTCCCGCTCTTGCTCTTGCTTCCCCAGCCCGGGGCTGTCTCTGCCTGCTCCTCGCCCATCCCCCCATCTGCCACAGTATTTCCCCCTTCGAATCTCCTGCACTTCTCCTTCCGGCTTAGCATCTGCTCTCTGGAGGACCCGGATGTGCACAGCAGGCCCCAGATAGTACTGTGAGCTCTCAGTGAGGGCCCAAAGGGAGGAGTCAGGACTTGGGCAGCCAGACTAGAGGGCCAGGAAAGTGGGGGTTCACTCAGTAGTCCCTACTCCACGTCTCCTCCCTCTCATGCACCCCACTTCTTCACCCTCCTCCATGCAGACTCCGCTGCTCAGCACCTCCCAAATACAGCCCCTAGTTCACTTCCAAAGGAGAACCTGGAATGGCCTGTCTTGAGCAAAGGCTGCCCTGGGCCAAACTGATGTTGCTGGAGTCCCTGGGTTTGTCTTGTCATTACCCCACGGGGCAAGAAAGAAGGACTCCCTAGCGCTTGCCAGGGCCACCTTCCCACACACGCTGTTTTGGGAGGTCATTGTCTACCTAGCCTGGTTCCCAGCAGGCCCGGGTCCTCTCCGGGACGTTGCTCTTGCTGCACTGGGACCCCTGGGGCCTGGCAGCCCTGTCTGAGCAGCACTGGTGGGAGTGCCGGCGCCCACAGTGCTCACTATGTTCCTAGGAGCTGCTGTGCTGGGTCACGTCGGTCCCCAGGCTCCACGTGGTATGCAGGGTAGTCACGGAGAGTGGCCCCACCTTGCCCTCAACTGCAGCGTCTGTTTGACCCAGTGCCTCCCTTGGGTGGGCCAGTAGCCCTCCTCATCTGCCCTGCCTATCACCAGCCAGGCCATGGCTTCCCTTGGTGGCTCCTTCCCACTTGCAAATGAGGTCCTGAACCCTGCATGGGGCCTGGCCCAGGTCTCCACAAGGCGACGGGCACAGGCAGCCGTCACTGAGCCCGGTGCTTTTCTCGTTGAGGAAGGAAAGGAGCTATACGACAATAAAAAGCCGGGGGCAAACTGGCACAGGGAATGACCAGCAGGAAAAGGGACAGGTGGCAATGCACATCAGAGCCATCAGCTCCCCGGTCCCACGCACCGCGCCAGGAACTTCCTCATGCCATGTGAGCCTCTGGGACGTTACCCAAGCCCCTGTGCCCCAGGACCGGAAACAGAGAAGACCTGCTTCTCCATGTACCTACCAAGCCAGAGCCTGGCCCTGCACGGGCTCCTGTGAATGCTGACAATGGCAGGGGTGAGGGAGCGCAGGGGCGTTCCCAAGGTCACACAGCCAGCAGGCAGCTGGTCACGCCGCAGGAAATAGATGTGGCCAAAGTAGCATCGGTTTCCAGCCTCTCTCCACAGAGAAACGGCTGCTGTTTCTCTCCCACCCAGAAATCAATACACAGGAGGCTGTTAGAAACCACCTCCCCATCAAGCCCGCCACTGCCGGAGCTGAGGGCTGCTGGTCTGTGGCCCAGGGGCACTCAGGGCCGTCCGCACAGGGTGTGGGGCACGGCCGTGGGCTTCAGATGGAGGATGAGGCAGAGCTGAGCCTGCCAAGGTTATGCGTGCGTCTCTCAGCTCTCTGATCACCACGGTGCTCTCTGGGAGGGAGGTTTCCCCGCAGCTGCTTCCCAGGCAGAGGCGATCATTGGCTCTCAGAGGCAAATGTGGAAACAGCTTTTGATGCCAACTGGGGCCCTGCTTCCAAGGGAGACCTTCCCTGCAGGTCACCGATCGCCCAGCTTGAAGTCACACCCTCTCATCGGGAGAATGTGCAGCCGGAGTGACACCACAGTGAGAGGCACTGGGGGCTTCCCATGGTGCGGCAGGAGGGCAGTGGGGTTGTTAAAACAATTCAGGCCATCCTCAGAGCTGTTGAAAGGATTGGTCAGGAAACCTACATCTGCCACCAGAATCCAAGAAGCAGCATGCCCTGGCCATGGCTAGAAGGAAAAGATGATTTTTCAGGAATTACTGAAAGCATGGGGACCTTAAATCTGCCACATAGGAACTGCAGGAAGTGACAACCCCAAGCTTTCACAGCCAGTACGGTGGTAACAAAAGTTTCCTTTCTTTCCACAGCATCTTTCCTAGGGACTGATCTTGGTTGTCCCTCCAGGGCCAGATAGATGGAGGCAGCCACTGCTGTGAGTTGAATTTTGCATTCCCTCTAACATTCATGTTGAAACTAAATCCCTGAGGCAACAGTAGTAAGAGCTGGGGCCTTTGGGCAGTGATTTGGTCAGGAGAGTTCTGTCCTTAAGGATGGGACCAGTGCCATATAAAAGGACTGGAGGGAACTAGCTTGGCCTTTTTGGTCTTCCACCCTCTCTACCCTGTGAGGATCCAACCTGAAGGTGCCATCTTGGAAGCAGAGAGCAACCCTCATGAGATCCTCCTAATGCCTTGATCCTAGACTTCCTGGCCTCCAGAACTGTGACAAATATTCTACCATTTATAAATTATCTGATCTCTGGTATTTTATTACAGCAGCATAGACTCAGCTGTCATTTGGAGTTTTGCATCTGTTTCAACCTGACCTAAACCAACTGTGCCCCACACTGATGCTACTACCCTTGGCTTTCAGTGGCTTGTTTGCATTAGCTTACTTTCCTGTCACTTGTAGCCAACAGAGCCCAGAGAGTAACATCCAGGCAGTAAGAGAAGTAAGATGGCCAAGTGGACCTACTCCCCACCTGTCTCCAACCCCAGGGGATGTTTCAGTTGATTTTCCACTTAGGAGAACCTTTTCCATTCACACCCATCCATCCATCCATCCATTCATGAATCCATCTATCCATCCACCCACTTAGTCAAAACCTGCCTGTCTTTTTTTCCAGTTTAGTGAGGCTCTACTAAAATCCAGATGCTCTGTTCACCAACAAGATACAACCAAGCTGAGATATAAGACCAAAAGGAGAATAAATGGCTGCTCTCTGCTTTTTCTAGGGAGACAATTTTGATCAGAGAAAGGGGCCCAAGTAGCACCAGGAGAGAAAGAGGGGAAGCACCAAACTGTGAAGCAGAGGCTGCAGAGGAGAAGGCACTCGCTAAAGGGGGTCTATTTACAATTCGCAGAGCATAACTGATCATCACCCCATGCAGAGATGAGTGCAGGAATACAGACTCTTTGAGGGCAGGTATGCAGCCCCTTGGCTCTGTGCAGGGTAAGGGGCTGTGGGGTCCTGCCAGAGGCTGCTGTCTGAGGGCCCTTGGGGGTGAGGAGCACTCCCTTGAGAAGAGAAGCTGTTCGCTGTGGGTCTGTGGAGAGCTTTGCTGGGCAAAATGGGGTATTATTATTATTATTATTATAAGTCAGATATATTGCACTTGTTACTGAATCATCTTGTCAGTTGTAAGTTCTAAAATGCAGTTTCTAAGCTTGTGTCACCTCCTATGTGAGCAATAGTAGTTGCCTTTACTGGAGAGTCCTCCCCTTAAGCCTCTCCCCAGGATACTCCAAACTGAACACTTTCAGGGACCGCTTCCCAGGCTGGCTGTGGTGGATTAACTAATGGCAAATTGTAACACCCAGCTGAGCTGAATCAGCATGGTTCTGGGTGTGGAAGGCCCACCTGAGGATTGTTGCCAACAGCATGAAAGCAGAACTGGAGGGGAAGATGGTGATGTTGATCCTCCTGGAGAAGTTTGTCACGCTGGCTTCCTGATATGAACTCAGCTGTTCTCATCATCGGAGGAGCTCAGGTCCTCGCTGTCACTGAGGATGGCTGTGGTTCTTCTTGGGCAAGCTCAACTTTGAGCTTTGCTTCCTGGCTCCAGTGCAGATCCCCTGCCTGCTGGCAAAGATCCTTCAGCCCGCTGGTGTAGACTTTCTAGCTTCCACCAATGACCTTTGGGCCTTCCCAGTGCAGATCCTTGATGCAGACTTGCATGAGATACTGTCGTGGGCTCTAGGCCTCCAGTTGGATTCATGGAGGACATTGCCATGGGCTCTAGGTCTTCAGCTGGACTCATGCAGGACACTGCTGTGGGATCGATGCCCTCAGCTAGGTTCTTTGGGTCTCTAGTATGTGGACAGATCTCTCTAACTCTTGCATTTGACTCTTTGCATGAGTATTATAAAATAATCTTATAAATCACATGTCCTGTATTAAATCTTTCTCTTGTAAACCCTGACTACAGTAAAGACACTTGCCATGGTGTCAGTACCCCTCAGCGCAGACCACACGCCCAAGCCTCCATCTTGCCCTTTCCCCCAGGCCACCCCGACCTACTGTGGGATGTGACTCTGCCATGTTTGTCCAAAGTCCACACTGCACCATCCTGCCGCCCAAGTTGTCCCCTCAGAGCAGCTGCTCAGAGCTCTCCTCTTGTTGCTGCTTTCCTGGAGCCTTCGGATCAGCAGGGACCTTCTGCAGGGTGAAATTATGCTTGAGCACTTATGTGTTCTCTTTGGTGGCTCCAAAGGGGTCTTGCCTTGGTCACCAAAACTCAGCAAGACACTGAACAAAACAAGGAGGCCACTCCGCATTGTAGAAAAGCCAGCAGCCTCTAAACAACTGGATTATATCTGGGGTTATCTGAGCTTGCAAAAGCACCCATTCCTCACCGGGAGAGTGGGAGAATTCCTCTGTGCTCCTGGAGGTGAGTCCAGGGATTAAGGGAGTATATCATATCTGAAATTAAAGAAGTTTCTTAGATGCTGATGCTGTGGCTGAAGCCCAGACTCATACATCCACTCCCTTCTCATGGCACACAGCCCGAGCTATACAGAAGATGCTTGTCTTTGTCCTCTTCCTCTATGCTGGGACACAATACCCAACACCCATAACTTAAAGAAGAGGTTTATTCTGGCTCACAGTTACAGTCTTTGGTTGACCGGCTCCAAGGCAGAAACAGCATGGTGGGAGGGTCTGGTAGAGAAGAACAGCTCATGGCATGGTGACCAGGAAGCAGGGCACAAAGAGAGGAGCCAGGGATAAAGGCACGTCCTTCCAGATCACATCCCCAGGGACCCACTTCCAACCAGGCCCTACCTTCTAATAGCTGACCAGCTGCAGTGCTGCCATGATCCGAATGCCTTCCCGGGGCCCCTCCTCTGAACACATGAGATTTCCGAGGGGCCTCCCCCATCCTCACCGCTACAGTGCTTCCTCCCTGCAGGTGACCGTGAGCATGGCTGTGGCCACTGGAGGGCAGGCATTTGGACTCTGCTGAGGTGCTCAACAGCTGCACCACAGAAAACACAGAGGAGGTGCTGGGACAGGGCAGGCAAGCCCTCCTTTTGGGGACCCACAGCTTAGCGCCAGAGCCCTTCGCTTGGCTGCTTCTTAGTGGAGAACTGGGGACACCCAGCAGGGATGTCCCAGTCTCTCTTCCTGAAGGCATTTGGAGGGGATGTGAGGCTTGAAGGGCACTGGCAGGGCCTGAGGGAGGCACCAGAGCCCCCTGGCCGCTGGAGGTGTGCTGGGCGGTACGTGATGGCATGGAATAGACAGACAGCCTAGCGAATGGGTCTGGGGCTGAGACCCCAGACTGCACACACAGAGAGCAGACACGTTTGCCAGGTTCCTGAAGGATGGTGGGGCTGGGAGTGACCATGCCTGGGGCCAGAGCTAACTTCTTCAGCTGGAACTGAGACCCCTTGCTGGGGTCTATGTGGAATACAGGTGTAAAGTAGATGTTGAGAGAGGAGGTGAATGGCGAGCAATCCAGGGGTCCACACTCCCTGGTCTCGTCTAGGATATGGAGATGGAGACCTCAGAAGGACACGTGTCTAGGAGTGCTGGCCTTCCCTCCCCTGCCTTCACACTCCAGCCAGGAGGGTTGGGCAGGGCATCCTGTGGTCTGTTCAGCATTATCTCCGGGTCCAGAACCCCCTTCCTTCTGGTCCATGGGGGGGACAGATTGCAATCTCCCTGCCCACAAGAGAGGCTGCCACCTTCCCCTCTGCATTGGCTAAGGCACAGTAAAGCCCAGGCTGAGGTCCAGAGTCTTGTGCCAAATTGGCACCTGGCCTGAGCCACAAACTCCCAGCTCAGCTTCGGGCAGGACAGCACTGCTAAAGCATTCTGGGCCCAGATGGGCCATGCGAGCCTGCGTCCTCTGCCACAGCCATTCAAGGCCCCCATTGTGAGTATCAGTGACTCAGAGGAGGTGCTGGCTGCTATCAGATTCTAGAGACTTGGGCAACCTGATCCTAAAACAATGAAAGTCTCGGAATACTCCTGCCCTGATCGCCCATAGCAGCTTTCAGCCCTGGCCAAAAACGCAGCAGAATGGAAAATGACGTTGGGAGGGAAAGGTCAGGGTGCTGGGCCTCCCGCAGCTGGGAGCAGGTGGCTGTTTGGGCCAGAGGGCCAAGTGGCACAGCCCACAGGTACAGGTGGGTGGCAGCAACCCTGAGGACCATCCTGGGCCCTGGCTGCTGACTCTGAACAGGCGGCAATCTGCCTGGCCTGGCTGACCAGTGTGGTCCCCCATTGCGGCCCACCCACCGCCTGGCCAGGACACTTTGGGACAGTGCCGTGGCTTTTAGAGAAAGCAGAACCCTGTCACACAGGACACTTGGCTGAATGACCAAGGCAGCCCTCTTCAGCCTTGCCCCGCCCCTCCCACTTTATGGAGACACTACTTACAGAGCTCCTACTGAGTGGCCAGAAATACCTTTGCTATTGCCCTTTTCGCATAGTCTGTCCATGCCAGTACCACCAACGCAGCCCATTTCACTGATAAGGAAATTGAGGTTTCAAAGATTGGACAGAGGCTGGGATGTCCTACACAGAGTGCCTATATGCCTAACTCTTCCACAGACAGGAGACACCTACTACCCTCTCTTCTCTTCCTTACCACCTTGGGAACACGGTCCTCCCCCTGCAAGCACAGCTGGTCCCTTGTCCGTGGGGGTGGCACTCTGTGTATAAATGTCCACCTCTCCCCTCTCCAATGGAGACATTGAGGCCTCATCCCTGGGTTTCTCTGAGGCCCAGTGAGTTGGACCCATTGCCCACAATGGAAACCCCTCATTGATAGATGATTTAGGGGCCTCCTTCCCTTCCCTGTCTTCCTCCTGTACCTCCAACCTGATCTTCCAGGTATCAGTCCCAGATAAATCACCTGTTCCAAGACCTTGCCATGGTCTGTTTCCAGGGGAACCCAGATGCAGCCATGCTCCTTCCAGACAGAGAGGAGCATGTTGCTCCTGTGTCAAGTGTCACACGGGAAGGGCAGGGAGCCAACAGCAGCTTTCAACTCAGAACCAAGGTGACCAGAGGATCCTGCTGCAAAGTTGCATGCAGATTGTGAAGGGAAAAGAGGTGTAGAAATCAGTATGCTTAAGAAATCCAGCCCAAACTGTTTCAAGTAGTGAAGACATTCCTTGGCGATGGGCCTGGAGTCCAAGGTGAGGGGCTGCATGGTGGACTTCACCATGGCTCCTGGTCTGGTCCCTCTGGTGATGACTCCCACCCCAAGAAGGACAGCTGCCTGGACACAGCTGTTCTGGGCTCGCATTTACTCAAGACAACACCCAACAGCAGCCGAGCATTACTGAGAGATTGGAGGTGAGTTAGTGAGCTTCCTGTAGCTGTAATAAAATACCTGAGGCTAACTAACTTGGAAAAGGAAAGGTTAGTTTTGGAGGCTCCAGTCTGTGGTGGGATGGTCTCATCCCTTTGAGCTGTGATGTGAGTACATGCCAGAGCAAAACTGCTCATTTCAGGCTCAGAAAGCAACAAACAGGAAGAGGAAGCAGCTCAGGTCCCACCATCCTCCTGGAGCACAACCCCAGTGACCTAAAGACCTCCTACTATGCTCTAGCACCTTCCAACAGCCGCCCCTGGGGCCAAACCTTTAACACACAGGCCAGGCAGTACATGCAAGATCCATGCTACAGCATGGATGACCATAACAAAACAAATCCAGGGTCCCGAGATAGCAGAAAGAGTGGTAGAAATTGGATGAGTCATCTAGTAGTGTCTCCCGGAATTTTTTTCACAAATGCAAATCTTTCCCTGGTGCCCTATCCTTAAACCTTCAGTGGCCACAAGCAGAGGCTTACTTGCTGGCAAATGCTGTGGATGACAAAGGAAATCGACAAGTAGCAAATCAGTCTTCATGGAAAAGTTCAGCAGTGGCCAATTGTTTTATGCCATCTCTGTATAGGGTGAGCCCATGGGCTGTGGTTTAACTGAGTAAACATAATAAAGTTGTATTAGGTGAGTAAACACATTTCCTAATTTGAGGGTAGATTTAAATGTGTTCCATAGCCCTGTCCAAGGAGCTGGATATTCCCAGGATCCTGTCCATTACCCTGCGGGCTTTGCCATAGGCCTGGCCACCTGCCACTGATGGGCTGCACAGGAGGCCAAGGCAGTCTAGGAGATACCCTGGTGTGTCGCACAGAGGGGCTGCAGCTGCACCCGTCTGGGGTCTGGTCTCCCTCACCAGAGTCAGGACACATCCCACCCATTTTCTAATCAGTTTCAGCCCACGTTTTCCAGATCCCAGCCCCTGCTTTAAAGAATCCCCAGCTCCTTGTCTTCATAGGCTTAATGAAATGTTCCCAATCATGGCAATAACACAACCCTGGACTCTTAAGTCCTCGTCTTCTCCAAGAAACAAGATCAGGCTTCTTTTCCTTACAGGGCAGGATGGTGGCATAGAGAGGCTCCTGCTGCAGCTGGGTGGCCTTGGCCCTGCAAGACTGTGAAAGAGAGATGATTGAGTGGGATTCGAGTATGTGCAGGGTTTCAGATGTGAGCACTCTCCAACCATAAGGACCCTTTCCTCCCTGGGTCACTCTGGGTCCTGCTGGAGGCAGAAATCACCTTTGAACAGAGGGAGTTTGTGGCAAAGAGTTGCTAACTTTTATGCATGCAAAAGCAAAATGTGAAAATCAGGGGAGCACGTGCATGCAGAAAGAAAAAGACAAGGGGAACAAACAGGAGAGGGTGAAATGATGAAATTTTAAGTTCAAAGGACCCCATGAAGCAGGGACCTGTATCCACCAGGAAGTGAGTCCTGAGACCTTCCTTGGAGTGCACAGATCAGCAGACTTAACTCTACTCTGTGGGATGGAAGAGACGGGGAACTGTAGAACTTCACCCCCATCCCCCAAACTATAAGCGGACTCCCAGGGCAGACAGCTCCCTTGGAGATGGAGGTTGGTGTACAGGGCAAATTAGGCTGTTGCTATGATTTGGACATGGTTTGTCCCTCCAAAGGTTGTGTCAAAATCTGATTCACAGTGTAATAGTGTTGGGAGGTGGTAGCATCTTTTACAAACGTCTTCGGGTCATGTAGCTCCATGCTCCTCTTACAGGCCTGGGTCAGTTACAGCGAGAACAGTCTATTACATGCCAGCCTACCCTGCCATTTTTCTCCCATAAATCAGCACTTGATTTTGGGCTTCTCAGTCTCCAGAACCATGAGTCAAAACAAGTCTGTTCTTTATGAATTACTGAGCCTCAGCTATTCTAAGATAGCAATAAAAAATGGACCAAGACTAGTGCCCCCTGGAGGTCATCCCTGGTAGAAAGAAGCCGGGCTGTGACAGTCTCAGTCAAAGGCCCCAGAATGCTGGAGCTGGGGTGGCCCTCTAAGACGTCTCAAGCTGGGCCATGGGGACTGAGGTTTTAGTCACTGGATATGGGCTGCCCTGGGAAAGGCTATGCCCTTGGGCAAGCAGGCAACTGTTTCCTGCCAGGGCAATGCCCCAGAAGGCTGACAGCTTTGGGACACAGGCCCAGAGAATCCAAGACTTTCCAGTCTCATCTCCTGCTGGGGCCATCAAGCCTCGTGACTCAGCCCCAGGGGAGGAGAGAGGCTGCAGGGAAACTTGGAGGAGAAGGGAATGAAGAGACCCACCTGGCCCATTAACTCCCACTGTGACCCTGGGCCTATGGGGACAAGTTCAAGCATCTGAGTCATCGCTGGGGGCCAAGACCCTGCTCCGAGTGGTGCTCACCGGGGGTGCAGCCCATGCCTTCTCCTCCTCGCTGTCTGCCCCTCCCGTGTGCCCATGGGGATTAGCTCTGCGTGGCGTCTTCAAGTCCTTACTTAAGAACCATGCACCTCTTTGACTTCTGCATGGGCTACTGCCAAGTCCTCTCTGATACAAGTCCTCAAGGCGTGGACAGGAGCTGTACCAGTGATATTACTACAGTGATACTGGGCGCTGGTCACCCCAGAACAATAAGTGATTGCTTACCTGCAAGTCTGCAGGCGGTTGCTTAAACAGGCCTCACCTGGGTGGCGGTCACAGCCGTTGCTGTGGGACACTATTTCTGTTCCAAATGTCGCATCTGCCAGCAGGACAGCCCAGGCGTGTTCCCATGGCAGAGGCAGTGGAGTGAGCGAGCCCCACACACCAGTACCCCTCAAGACCCGACTTGCTCCCTACTTGCTAACATGGCCTTGGCCACAGGAAGTCATGTGATTGACCTGGGGCCCAGAAGAGAGGGCCCTGAAAGAAAGTTGAGGGTGGCCATGGTCACAGGGAGACAGGGCTGATGGGGCAGAAAAGGCAAAGCCAGCCTAGAAACCTGCAGTCCCAGGCAACTGTTACTGCTGACATTAGAGCAGGTCAGGGCCAGAAGGGCATTCATGGACTGGACAAGAGTGGCTATGACAGTATGACCAGGTGGTCCCTGGGCAACATACCCAAGGATTCTTGTTAGCCCCTCAAGGAGGTGACTTGACGTGTGCTGGCCAAGACCCTGGGGAATGCTCTGGGCGGACCTGGTGCAGCAGCTTGTTCCTGATCACGGCCACGTGGGCTGGTCCAGACCTCATGGCTGGGCAGGAGAGAGGGGAAAGCTGAGCAAGGAGAGCCATGGCCAGTCTTCTTTACAAGACTGTCCAGATTGCGTTTTTGGTGGGTGCGTGGCAAGGTAGTGCAGGGACACACCACACTGGGACAAGTAGCTCACCCCTGAGATCCCTACCTCAGCCAACTACAGCCCAGCCACTCACTACGGGGTCTCCACGGCTTTCCTCTTCCTGGAGTCCCTCCCTTTATCTTTCCTGGGCTGGACTGAAGTGAAGCTGCACCCAAAGCATCTCAAAAGGGAATCAGGATGTGGAACAAACACGGGTCCTGGGACGTTAATGCCCCCCATGAATGATGTAAGTCTTGCACACACACACATTGGGCACAAAAGCAAGGCAAGAGGAAGATTCATTTCAGTAGCTTCTATTCACTCATTCGTCTTCAACTTCAGCCTCACAGTGCCCGGATGGAGGGGGTTTGACCTCAGTCATCCTTGGGCTTCTTCCTTAGGAAGAAGAGCAGAGTTGCAGGCTTTCTGGTCACTTGTCTGCCCCCAGGTGTGGCCAGACACTGGCTCTCAGTTGCACCCCATCCCCCAACAAATCACGTCTCCCCCACATAGGCACTCAGATCTTGGCAAGTCTAGGAGCTGGGGAAGTCTCCTACCTGCCACTGCTCCTGGTAAGGGCTGCCTAAGACCTACAGGCCTTATTCCTCAGGGCAAAAAGAAAATAAAATCCCAGAAAGAAAGAGAGAAAAGAAAACAAAAAACTCGAAACTAACTTGACTGTCTTCCATTCCTACAAATAATGACAATAGTAACATTATTAATAATAGCCATGTCTGATTTTGACTTTGTGCTTACTATGTCTTTAGTTGTGGCTGTCTCAATGTTCTAAATAGACTTAAAATGCTTGCCTTTCTGTCACTTCGACTTTGGGGGAGAGCCAGAAGTGATATGGTGCCAGATCCAGCACATAAAGTGGATGAGGACACACCGCAGTGCTTTTATGAGCCTGGCTTTCTGTCGGAGGGCCCGCAGTGGAAGCATTCAGGATGTTTTTGATCACACCTCATAAAGACACTCACGAAAGAGGACTTCCAGAACTGCTTCAGAAAGTGTCAAGAATGAAGGGATAAGTATGTTCAAAGCAGGCGGGAGGGTATTGAGGGGATTAACAGCAATGTGCCCTTTATTGTAATAAATCACTAAAACTTAAACATTTATTGCGTATTTTGCTCACACTTCATAAGAGAAGAGGAAATTTGTCCAGAGAGGATGCGAACCCCAGAAAATCCACTCGCCAGTTTAGAGAGGTCCTTCTCCTCCTCCGGGGCTGGCCGTCCGGCTGGCTCATGACTGTGTCTTGTCATGGATCTTTGCTTTCTGATGTGTCTGTCCTGCCTGGCCTGGAAGCTAGGAGCAGAGAGAGGGAAAGGGAGGAGTGGTGTGGAGGGGAGGAGCGGGGAGCAACCCACCAGGCACTTTACTTGTTGCAGAGTGACAAAGGTTCAAACCCCTGTTGTGCGCCACCTGCCCAAGGCTCACTGGGTCTTTAGGGAATTGTGGGAACTTGTGGGTGGGTTCGGTTCCTGTCACTTTTATATTTCACGACTCACATTTCAGTGAAACAGCGCTCAGTGAAGATGGGGCTCTGTCCTGGGAAGTGAGGGTTGGCACCAGGCTCACCCATGTTGCTGCTGGCACCACAGCCTCTCTCACACAGCACCCGAGCTGGCATCAATGGCCCCCCTGACCAGGACCCCTCCATGGGGGTTGGTATTTACAATGGCGCCAGCTTCATGTCAAGCGGGTCCTGCTGGTCAGGTGGATGGTGGTGTGGAATCCATGCCGCCTGTCAGATCCATGTTCCTAGTGATGCTTTTGATGAGTGCAGATTAAACAAGTGCTTCCAATTCGCTGGCGGCATCCCTCATGCTGGGGAAACGGGAGCTACAATTCCCAGCATGGCCCGGAGGCCCAGGTGCTTGTGCAGCCCCCCAGGGTGAGTGCTGGGGACTCTTCAGGGTGCCAATGACACCACCAGGTTGGGGAGCAGCATCATTTACGCATCAGCTTGAACTGAAAGCCTCACTGCTTCCCCGAGCCAGCATGCAATTCTCAATTTGAAATCAGGCAAACGTGGCTTGCTATCTCTTTCTTTCAGTGCTCACCAAAGTGATAGTGATGTGATATGGAAGGAAAGCGCTCCCCGGCCAGCCCCAGCCCCAGAGACAGCACATGCTGGTCATTTCTGAGGAGTGCAGGTGGCAGACAGAGTCCAGGAGAGACGGGGGCAAAACTTACCATGGGCTTCATCTCAGCAAGGCCACACTGGCTTAAAAAACAAAACAAAACAAAAAAAAGACAGCTGGGGGCTGGAGATATAGCTCAGTGGCAAAACACCTGCCAGGGAAGCACAAGGTCCTGAGTTCGACTCCTGATACCAAAATAATAAAAATAAAAAAAGACAGCTGGAGCATGATTTTATCTCTGCAGTGCCTACAATCATCTAATGCTATACTCTACAGGGTGTGCAGGCTTGTGTGTGTGTGTGTGTGTGTGTGTGTGTGTGTGTGTGTTTGTTACTGGGGATGGAACCCAGGGCTGCAACCATGCTAGGCAAGCACTCTATCATGGAGCTATAGCCCCTGCCAGGGTATAGAATTTATATGTATGCAAACATATTAAAAGTAAACAGAGACTCCAGCCTACAATCAACAAGGGAGGGGCTGGAACCTGGGCTGGGGGCAGTCTGAGCCCCATGCTAATATTTTTATTTTTTGAAAGTCATTCCCGGGGTAGTCGGGAGCAGAGGTCTGCCTGCACTGGGAGGTGCAGTTTGAGGTGTGACCTTGTCTTGGGTTTGAGGTGTGACCTTGTCTTGGGCATCCAAGTAATTGGTCTCAGCACGTATGTGCATGTGAACCAAATGTCTCCAAAACTGGGCCTGAAGCCACAGGGAGTGGAAAGGAGGCCACAGGACCGGCAGAGTACGAGTGGAGGCTGGAATCGGGCCCTGGGGAGTGAAATCCAATGGAACAGGAAGAGGGTTTTCCTGTACCGCCTCTCACGCTTCCCTCACTTCATTCGGCCCCAGGGACACAGGAACAAAGAATGAGCAGAGCCCAGGAGAGGGAAAGGTGGGCAGGAGGGGAGGAGAATCTGGAGACAGTTAGCAGGGGAAGATGTTCTTTTGAGGCTTATTCAGGAGATATATATATATATATATATATATATATATATATATATATGTATTTTTTTTTTGTACTTGACACATTGCACCATTCCTCAGAAAACCCCTAGTAGTATCTCTTTGTCAATACAAAGAAACAAGGCAAAGGGCACCTGTGGACTTTGGGGACAGCAGAATGTGGGGTGCCTCATGGATGGGACTCGGGGAGCAGCACCTCCACGGTCCTCTTAGCCCACAGAAAGGCTCAGGCCTCCATTCTGCAGCTTCCGCAGTTCTCTGGCTCTGTGGGGGTCATGAAAGCTCAGTGGAGCCTTCTGCACCCAAGCCCTAGACCCAGGGGGCCAGCAGAGGAGAGCCAGCCCCCAGCAGCACTGCGCGGGGGTAAAGGCGCTGCGCCACAGGCCCGGCACGTCTGCTGCAGGTGGGGTCTGTGGCACTTCCCAGAGACTGCCAGCCCGACCCAAGGCTTTATAGAAGGATATATATACTTTGATCAAGAAAATGGAGCAATAAAGTAGTTGTTTATTAGTGCAGGTTTCCAAGGCAGATAAAATCTTTTAGACGCATGAGGCCCTGCGGGGCAGACACCAAAGTGTCCCGGCAGAGCCCCTGGGCGAGTCTCTGGGCTCTGTCTCCTCTCTCTCTGAACCCACTGGCCTGTGGGGGGACACAGTCTGCTCTCAAGCTCCCCACATCTGGCCTTGTGCTGCTCAAGGTCCCACCACGGCGGGGGGTGAACAGCTTGAGCAGGGCGTCCACGTGGGATGGATTTCCATACACACCTGGGGTTTGCTGGCTTTGCCATCAAGAGATGTGTGACAGGGCATTCAGACATGAGCGCACCCAACCGGGACAAGAGAAAGAGGCCGCCTGGGTCTGCGCTTCATCCACCCAGTCCTGGTGCTTCCGGCTGCGGGGTTGCTTTGCCTGTTTGATCCTAAATGTCCACTTGGAGGATCAGAGAGGCACCCGATCTGAGGATGCAGGGTTGACACTGAGAGATTGAGAAGGACAATCTGAGTTCATGACAACATAACTGCCTAGCTTGGGTTAGGGTAGGGAATCGGGACCCACATCTTAGAGAAGTTGCTCTTTTTCTCATCTGAAGAACTCTCATTAAGTCCATTTCTCATCTTCAGTAGGGAGGAGCCTTTAATTTTGAGACACTGCCCCTGGCACATCCAAGCCACAGAGCAGCAGCTGGCGGGGAGCCCAGAAGCCTGATCAGGCCAGGTGGGCACACCTGGAAGGTTGGCCATTGCTCTCCAAGGAGGAATGAAAATTCTCCCCACAACCCTCGGGCCCTGAAAGGCCAACAGAATGCCTCAAAACAGGACAACTTGTTTGGTTGTTGTTAGGTGGTAGTTATTTGTAGGAGCAAGAAGACATATTAACGCCATCATTTTATATCTGCAATGTGCATGGTCATCACATAAACACCGTGTTTATATTTTCTCATTTCCAAGTAATGAATGGAGGCACTCTGTACCCTCTGACCCCTTCATCTTCAATTACTTCAGCCACAGCATGGCCTAGGTTGCTCGGGCTGGCTGTGGCAATATTTGCTGGGGAAGAATAGAGAATAAAGGTCTGGGGAATCTTCTCCAGGAGCAGCCAGAGGTGTGTTCTTTCCCTGCAAGGAAAGGATACTGGGGACCTGGAAGGAGACTCTGTGCAGAAGCCCACACATTTCATTCTACTGGATTTAAGACCTCAGCACTGACTTCATTCATTCATTCTAGAGGGGCATTTCCTGATGTTAGGAATCATACGGGAGTCTAGTCTCCTTGAAGGGAAACCCTTTCCCAAGGCTCTGTTTCTTCTAAATGGAGCCTCTTTCTCCTCGCCATGGTGGTGAGATTGGGGGGTCCCCAGAGCAGTGATAATTAATTTAGGGTTCATTCCATCATGCAATCCAGATGCAACTCCTCCCACCATCTAAAAAAGTAGAGATGCAGGACCCCAGTAGATGAAGAGATCCCACCTCTTCCTCTCAAGGTGAACTGCTTTCTCCACTCCAACAGCAGAGTATTGAAGCTCCATCAAGTGGGGCTCCATCAGGCCCACAAAGGGAGGTTCCTGGAGAGGACTGCTCAGCCAGTGCCCAGAGTCTCGGGCTCTATCCGCCACATCATGGTGGCCCCACCTGGGGCAAATAGTGGACTTGAATGGGGTAGCGTTTATCCTTGTGTGATTGCAAGGATGGTTGTTTCCCTTCCTATGTTCTCTTTTTCTAACATCTTTCCTTCCAAGAGTTACAATTGAATACACTGAACTTCTCAAGTGCATGGACCATGTTCATCCCATATAGATAAACCAAGACTTCTTTCTTGACCAAGCTTTAGTCTGGCTCCTCAACCTACTAGGCCCACTGTACTTATTAAATCCAGTTTTGGCAAAGAACACAGCAGAGCCTGTTTCTCTGATTGCCCTCCATATCTGACCAGTTTCTTCATCTTCCACTTGCCCTTAGACCACCCAGGTCTGTCTCCAGCTATAATCTCGTTAAGTCATTTTGGCCAGATCCCCCTTTTGCCTTCTGTCTCCTCTTGGTAGTTTCCCATCTACTGAACCTGGTATGCTTTCTGGCTGTAAATTTGCATTGAGCTGTGCAGTATTTGGAGCTGTCACAACCTTCTCTCCACTGAAGATCCCATTGTAGTGGTCCCTGTGCCCATAGCAATGGTCCAGAATAAAGTCCAGGCTTTAACAAGGGTTGTTGAAGAAATTTTTTTTAACGGAAAGAAATACTGTTTCAGATAGTAAAGGGCTGTTTTCGGATATTGCTTTGTGGGGCCTAGAATAGCATCTTGAGATCATAAGTACTCAATAAATATTTCTAGACTGATAGAAGCCAAACCTCACTCCCACAGTCACTCACCATACATTGTGTGGGAAGTACTAAAGAGGAGAAAGGGAACTCTCATACTTAAGGGAGGAAGTGATGATGAAAATCTTTGGAAAGCTACAAATCAAATGTCATAAGTGTGGAGGAGGGAGAGCTTGCTGCTGATCAGTGGAAGGGAAGAGGTCTAAAGAAGTCTGGCTGAAGGCCAAGAATAAACACAGGGTGGCCCTATGTGTTCACAGGGGTTGGAGTATAGCTTGCACCATCACTGACTGTAGTGGATTGGCAACTGGTGGTCAACTTGTAATACCAGCTGAACTGAGTCAGTGTGCTGCTGAGTGTAGATGGCCCACCCGAGGAAAGTTGCCAGCATGGAAAGGAGACCTGGAGAGGAAAGTAGCACTGTGGGTTCTGAGGGTTGTTGTTTGGAGCTGTTGGTTCTTTTGGAGCTGTTGGTCCTCCTGGAGGAGCCTGTCATGCTGACTTCCCTGGTATGAACTCAGTTGTTGTCATCGGAGGAGCTCGGGACCTCGTTGTTGAGAATGGCTGCGGTTCACTTTGGGGGTGCTCTGGTCCTTACTTTGAGCATCGCTTCCTGGCTCCAGAGGGAAAGATGTGTGATATTCAGTCTCCTGGAGAAGCTAGTCATGCTGGCCTCCTGACAAGTACTCAGCTGTTCTCATCGTCAGAGGAGCTCAGGACCTCACTGTCACTGAGGATGGCTGTGGTACTACTCAGGGGAGCCCTGGTCCTTATTTTGAGCTTTGTTTCTTTGCTCCAGTGTAGAACCCTCAACCTGCTGGCACAGCTCCTTCACCCCACTGGCATAGACTTTCTAGCTTCCACCGCTGACCTTTGGCCTTCCCAGTGCAGATCCATAAAACAGACTGGCATGAGTCACTGCTATGGGCTCTAGGTCTCCAGTTGGACTCGTGGGAGGCATCGTCATGGGCTCTTGGTCTTCAGTTGGACTCATGCAGGACACTGCTGTGGGATCCAGCCCCTCAGCTGGATTTTCTAGGTCTTTAGTGTGCGGACAGATTTCCTGCACTTCTTGTATTTGACCCTGGGTGACTATCATAAAATAATAGTATAAATTACGTGTCCTGAATGTAATTGTTTTCCTTGCAAAACCCTGAGTACGTTTTCCTTATAAAGCCAGGGCCAGCCAGAAAGGAAGAGGCAGGGCCCTCATTCTCCTGCATCCCAGAGAGAGGCTGTTTCCAGGAATGCTCCCCACTTGTTCCTCTCCCCTTTGTAGCCCATGTGTAAGAAAACAGGCTTGATGGGGGGAATGCCCAGGGTGCTTGGTGCCAGGAAGTCTGGACTGTGGTGCCAGCTGTAGGCAGGAGTTGTCTGGGAATAAAGTCACAGAGAAACCCCATCCTAGAGGCAGTCAAACTCAGGGAAACCCCTCTCACAGGAGGAAGGGGGTCAGGTCCCGGGCAGCCCCCGAAAAACACAACTGTAACCCCATATCTGTCGGTAAGAGGGCATCATCAAAACGTAGAAGAATGACCAGTTCCTGGCATCTAGATAGGAATAATTCTGAATGTAAGAAGGTATGATTGGGAACCATTCCGTAAAACAGAGGAACAAGTTGGTTGTAAGAATGAAGTTGCACCAGGCTAAGCAATTGCAGGTGGACTTCCTTCTCTCTGCCAGAAAGTAGATGGGACATTCTAAAGTCCCGTAGGCCCAGGGTCGCATTGCTCTATGATGTGGTCCTGCACCCCTCCTCACCCACTGATGCCAGCAGGCCCTAATATCCTGCGACGGCAAAAAGCATCCTCCCCAAGGACCAGAGGCTCTCCAGGTAGCAGTGCCCATGCTGGGAACCACTGAACCTGAGAGCCCTGGAGGGGTTTGTGGGTTGATAGCAGGGGCAGAAATAGAGGGCTTGAGAAATGCCCGATGGGTGAGAATTGGCCAACTTTGTAAGCTTTCTGAACCTGGGCAGCTAGTCAGAGGGAATACTCAATGTGACTCATAGTAGAGGCAGGTGGTGGTGGCATAGTGACACAGGCATGTATTTGGAGGCGAGGGCTGGGGGGCGGGGAGAGGAGAGCTGCTGAGTGGTTTCTTGAGTTCCCTTGTTTCTTAAGATATAATTTACATACCATAAAACTCACTGACTGTTAAGTGTAGAATCCGACTGTTGTTAGTATACAGTGTTAGAATTGTACAACTACCATCACCACCTTATCCGAAATGACCACTGAACTTTTGTGGGGGTGGGGGGCGGTGGTCAGACCTGAACATGGAGTAGGCAAACCCTCAATGCCAAAGCGGGAGCTGTGGCTGACTGCAAGAGACCAATGGTCACGTAGATCTTCGGTCCAGCACCCTGAGGACTGCGTTGGCTGAGGGGAGGAAGCAGGAGGAGGCGTCGGAGACACGGACAGAGGCAACGTGGAGGATCCCTGAGGGAAGGGGGCTGGCGGGGCACGGGGAGGACAAGAAGATTGGGGTGCTGGCGGGGAGAGGCACAGTGTCGGAGGGTGGGGGGGCAGGTCAGAAGAAACAAGGGTACAGAGGCAGGGAGGGAGAAGAGTCTTTTGGTGAGGAGAACAAGGCTAGATCAAAGCCGAAGGGGCAGTAAACAGTGAGATGGAGGGGAGTGGAAAGCAGAAGATGGGGCTGGAAACCTGGAGCACCTCCTGTCTGTCCCCTCATCCCTCCGTCACCAGCATTTGTTGCAAAAGGAAAGAGATGCCACAGACATCCTGTATCTACTTCTACTTTATCCCGCCTCTGGCCGAGTCTCCATGCCTTTGCTCCGGCTGAGTCTGACTCATTGTCATGTCCCCTCCCCCCGTCCCACCTGCCTCTGTGCCCACCCTCCACAGCGTTCCACCAGTAAGGGGACAGTATGTCACCTGCCCAAGATGCTTCACACCTCCTCCTCCACAAGGGTGTTAGTAGGCCGTCACCACCGTGTTGAGTGACACTGGGGTCCCCTGTCCCAGCACATGCCAGGCACTTCCTTCTGTCCCCTCCCTACTGCTCACTCTAGAGTTTAGCGCACAGAACCTGCTGCTCTGAAGACACATCCTGCAAGTAAATCAATGAATGGAGTTTTAACCTCAACGTTTCTACAATCAGCGTGTGAAATAGTAACTGCATCTTCTCCACGTCCTTTGGCCTCACTTTCCTTTTGTGATAAATGTGGGCGAACATACCAGCCCCCTCCCCAACCACCTCAGCATCGCCGACCGGCTCCGTTGTGTTGTCACGTGGCTTGGCCTGGCTGCTTTGCCCATTAGAAAGCCCTGGTTTTCTTCTAACTTTGGGACTGTTCGTCACTGTTGCCTGGTCCTCTGCAGTTTGGCATACCCAGCTGTGGCCTGCCCTGCAGGGCCTGGCAAAGGAAGAAGTCAGAAGCCAGGGGAGCTCAAGTGTACACTCAGGGATGGGGTGCAGTTCTAGCCTAGTCTCTTGGGGGTGGGGGGCTGCCTTCCAAAGACTCAGCCCACCTGGCCTGAAGGTCTCTCCACAGAGCCCTCCGAGAACACCTCTCTTCTTGCTCCCTGTGGCCTTTCTGTGGGTCCTGTTTTCTCTTTGAAGGTGTCTGGGAAAGGGAACAAAATCGCTCTTTCCCCTCCCCTTGCTGCTTGCTGTCCTCTCTGACACTCTGCCAATCTGGAAAGGACGTTTGAGTTTCTTCTCTGTTGTTTTTAATGCTGTGAAGTCTGTCTTGTTAACACCAGGTGCTGAAAAATTAAAACTTATCTCATCAATCACCATCATCAAAGCAAGGTGGAGTAAGATGGTTTCAACTAGTCCCAAATGTCCCGGAGTAATCTGGCCTCTTGTCAATTCTACTCTCCCCAGGGCTGACTTTGCGGCTAGAACCAGTCCACCTTAGCTGTTTGGGTCTCTGCTAAAAATCTCCAGCAAGGGGCTCAGTGCTAATGTTGCTAGACTGGTAATATACCAGTTGTCTCCTACCATTTGACTGTGGGACTCTAAGAATAGTACCTACATTTTTTTTTCTGGTAGCAGAGTTTTAACAACCTAGAAAGCTTAATTAAGCTTTCCTGCTGCATTTTTTAATTGAATTAGTAGCAGGAGAGTATTTTTAGAGCCGAAGTGATTATTTCGTGTAACAGATACATGTCTGAATGTTCTTACGCCCCTATGTGGGTCAAAAAGAGCCAAAGAATCGCTTCACAAGTCTGAAAGTATGACTGGTTGCTTTCACATATGTCATCACTATTATATGTACAGTATTTATTGCAGTCATTCATTATTGATACTTTGAATTCCTTCTCTTTCTGCACAAAGTGAACTGGGATCAGGAGGAAAGACTTTTAAAAAGAATTTACAAAATTGTTAGGGTTTGAGACGTTCTGCTCAATCGGCTCTGGCTTTGCTGGGTAGGGTGGGCTCCCCTCCTAGACGTCAGTTCCACTTGGAGTTTTTCTTTTATTCCAAAGAACTATGGTATCTTTGGCTAGCACAAGTAACACGAAAAAGTTCTATTACAAGGAAGCTGAAGGTTCCAAAACAAGCAGCCATTTAACTAAGCCTTTGAAATACACATTGTGTCACCCAACCGTGGTGATGATTTTTAAGCGAGGTACCAGATGGCATGCTTTCAAATGCATGCTCTAGCTCCAGTGGCATGAAAGGGGTCTGAGTGAAACTCTTGGCTCTTCTGGGAGGTTCTTTGTACAAGTAGAATAAAGATTATCTTTGAATTGGTAACACGGCGATGCAGCGTGCAAATTGTGGCTACCATGACTCCTGGTTTTGAGATCACTAAATTATCGATTTAGAAACAGTGGGAATCATCTAACACAACAGAAGGGGAGTCAAAGGAGAAATGAGCTACAGTTGCACGCCACAGGTTTGGTAAAGGGGCCGGCAGGGATCCTGTGAGAAACCCGAGGGGGAGGTGGGGCGGGGTGCGGTGAGTTCTACCTGAGGAATTTTCCACCCCTCCGAGATAGGTGCCAACTCAGATACACCAGCGAGATCCGCACAGAGATATGAAACTGGGCAAGAGTGTCCCAAAGGAAGCTGGCGTGTGAAGACAGCTCCTAGAGGGGGCCACATGCACAGGCAAAACTCAAGTTATTTCTTGCTTTCTTCTTATATTTGTAGTATCAGATAATTCTATTCTTTAATCTCACATTTCCATGTTTACCTTTAGAGTGACTTTCAGTATTTCTCCAGGTCTCTTCTGTTTGTTTGTTTGTTTTTTTTTTTTTGGTAAAGTATCATACCCCATTCCTTCAGAGACTATGTAGTATCTCTTTCCATTAGGGTTTGTTTTAGTGACCTGCAACATCTCAGGGCATCTTCATCTCCAAGTACACAGTTAGCATCCTACAAAGGGTCACTGCAGCCTGTTTTCTAAACTCTAAACTCCATTCCTTCCTAGAACAGCCACCACCATGCCCATGGAGTTAGAATCCAGGCCAGTCATAGCCGCTGGCAGGTGAGTGATGGGTACCAGGCAACATCAAGGCACTTCGTCAGGCTGTGTTTGGGAGAGGCACGGAAAGAACGTCAAGGGCGTCAATGCACAGCATTTCTTTCCTTAAATTTGGGCTTTCTTCCACTAAGTAGGTGCATACTGTTAAAGCAAAAGAGGATGAAGAAAACATAGGCACTGATAAAATTCTGCTCATTTATTCTTTAAAAATGCCTTCTTCCTGAAGTGGTGGTATTGAGATCACCCATTTCGCTCTACCCCTTTCTTCTCCACTTAAGCTGATCACTCAACTTGCTAAATCTGCTGTGTCTCAGCCATGAAAACTCAAGCAGGGTGCGGCCACCTCTTCCCCAGCTGCTACCCTGGCATCTCCACACCTTCCTTTGAGCTGCTCGATTTAGCGAAAGTGAGATCCCATATCTAATTTTTGCAGTAATCCCGGATTAACAAGCAAACTATGAATGTTGTGACCATGAAACTTGATGTAAAGCAAAAAGCTGAATGGGTCAAGCCCCAGTTGATTCTGTTGTCCTGGAATAATAGGCTGAATGGAAATGATTTGGGGAAAGCTCTGACTGAAAACAACTCAAGGCCATGGCACCCCAGTTACTCAAATAGCAAAGTACATTTTGAGCTAAATCATATTTTAAGACTCTAGTCACAAATGAATTTGACATTAAATAAAAGCATAAAGTTTTCCAAGATTACTCCGGTTGAAAAGAGCTAAACTGGTAATGTGTGTTTATAGCAGTAGTAGCAATCTGATACTTGCTTATAAAAGAATTAATCTCCCATCTGCTTTCTTACATAAATTGGGACTACACAGAAGAAACTGGAAAAAATTGGTATTTTCAAATACAATAGAAATGAAAAAAAAAAATTAAAAATTGTAAAATGCACATATAAATAGAAAACATATTAATGATCACTGGATAAGGATTTTCAGGATACACTAGGTGAGAAAGCAGGTTAAACATTTCGCTTGGGCTGAGTGTGATGCCATATGTCTGTAATCCCAGTGATTTGGGAGGCTGAGGCAGATGTTCCCAAGTTCAAGGCCCACTTAGGCAACTGAGTGAGACACTGTCTCAAAATCCAAAGGGCTGGGGATGTAGCTCAGTGCTCCCTGGGTTCAATTCCCAGTACCATAAAAGAACAAACAAAAAACTTGTACATATAAAATGCTATTTAAGTAAACCCACATGCGTGCATTTGAAAAACAGTGAAAAGATAACCACCAAAACATGGGGGAATTAGTGGAGTTTTTAGGCTTTTTCTTCATGTTTTTCTCTAGACTATGGAATTGCTTCTCTAAACAGAAAACTACTATGCAGCTACGAGGGAGCCAACAGAATTGTAAATTTGAGGTCAGCCTAGACAATTTCGGGAAAACCTATCTCAGAATAAAAATAAAAAGGGCAAGGGATGTAGCTCAGTGGTAGGGTTCACTTGGGTTTAGTACTGGGCAGGGGGAAAGGAAAGAAAGGAAAAGACTCTTCGAGTTAAAAACTATATGAACAGATACTGCATGGAGAATTCCTACAAGGAGATGGAGATTAAAGTATACTCATGGCAAATAAAAGAGGGTAGGTTTTCCCCATTAGGATGACCTACCTACCAAGTGTTTTCCCAGATGTATAAGACTCAACAGCTTATCTGGTTCTTCTCACTACATTTTTATGCTAAAGTGCTGTCAAGGTTCATCCACGTTGTAGCATGTGTCACATGTAGCACATGTGCAGTGTGCAGATAATATTCCATCACACGCATACACCACGTATTGTTTAGTCATCATCTATTGACGGGCACTAGAGTTGATTCTACTTTTTGGTTATTAAGAAAATTGATGTACAGGTTTTTGAATGTGTTTTCAATTCTCTTAGGTCCTTAGGTGTGGAACTGGTGGTTATATGGTCTTAATTTAACCATCTAAAAAATCGCTAGGCTGTTTTCTACAGCAGCTGAGCCAGTGTTATATCATTCACACATTCCCACCAGCAGTATCTGAGGGTTTCAGTTTTTCCACGTTCTTGTTGATACTTATTGACCACCTTAAAAAAATAGTCACTCTGGTGGATTTTAGGTGGTATCTCCTGAATTTGGTTGCATTTTGATGAGTGATGTTGAGCACCTTTTTGTGTGTTTTTTGGATATTTTTATCCAATCTTCTTTGGAAATATGTTTATTCAAATTCTTATTCTATTTTTTATCTGGAATCTAAACTTGTATTATTGAGTTGTAAGAGTCCTTTATATGTCCTGGATACTAGATCCTTAAATGTTTAAAATATTTTTTTCCATTCTGTGAGTTGTCATGTTACTTTCCTGACAGTGTTAAGATACAACATTTTAAATTTTTGATGAAGTTAAATTTACTTTTTTTCTTTGGTTACTTGTGCTTTTGGTGTCATATCTAAGAAACTACTTCTTAATGTCATGAAGGTTCATGCCTACATCTTCTTCTATGAGCTTTCTTATTTAGTTCTTATATTTTCAGTCTATGATCCACTCAAGTCAATTTTTGCATATGGTGCAACTTAAGGGTCTGATTTCATTCTGTTGCATGTGACTATCACACTAGCAGTATTTATTTAAAAGTTTGCACATTCTGCATCGAGTCATCTTGGGAACCTTGTCAAGAATATATTGAACATAAATATAATGACTGAGTTCCGTAATCTTAATTCTATTTGTCTCTATGTTCATCCTTCTGCCAGTATCACATAGTCCTAATTACTTGTAGCTAGTCAGTAAGTTTTGAAATTGGGAATTGTGAATCCTATGATTTTTTTCAAGATTATTTTGCTATTCAAGCCCTCTTGCATTTTTATAATAGTTTTAGAGTCAGTTTGTTGATTTCTGCCAAAAGTGCAGCAGGTATTTTAATAGAGATTGCACCAAATTTATTAATTTAGGAAGTGTTACCATCCTAACACTATCATCTCCTAATATGTAAAGATGGAATTTTTTTACATCTATTATTTTTAGTTTTTTTCAGTGATATTTTGTGATTATTGGTGCATATATACTGACTTTTTAAAATTTATTCCCAAGTATTTTATCCTTTTATTGCAATTGTCATAATTTCCTCTTGGGTTTTTCATTGCTAACGCTTACAAATCAATTGATTTTTGTATAATAATATTATATCTACAACCTTGTCAAACTTGTTTATCAGCTTTAATAGTTTTCTGAATCCCTTAATATTTTCTCTATGTAAGATCATGTCATTTGAAAATATGTTTGGCTTATTTTCCAATCTCGATGCCTTTTTATTTCTTCATTTTGTCTAGTGCCCTGGCTAGAACTTTCAGAACAAAGTTGAATAGAAGGGGTAGGAGAGGATATCTCTGCTTTATTTCTGACCTCACTGGGGAAAGCTTATAGTATTTCATCACCACCTGTGCATTAGCTATGGTCTTTTGTCTCTTTTTATTTTTATTTTATTTTATTTTATTTTTTGTGGTCCTGGGGCTTGAACTCAGGGCCTTGTGCCTGCTAGGTAAGCACTCTACTACTGAGCCATATTCCCAGCCTTTCTCTCTTCCTTCCCTTTTCTTTCTCTTTCCTTCCTCCCACCCTCTCTTCTTCTCTCCTTCCCTCCCACCCTTCCTGCCTTCCTTTTTTGCAGTCCTGTGGATAAAATTTACTGGTCCCCTTTTAAGTTTTTGAGAAACAGAGTCTTTGTAAGTTCTAAATTGTCCAGGCTGGGCTTGAACTTGCCTTTCTCCTGTCTTGACCTCCCAGGGTGCTGACATTAGCTATCATTTTTTCATAAATGTCCTTTGTCAGGTTGGAGAGGTTCTCCCATTTTTAGTTTTTTGAATGTTTTCATCAAGAAAGGGTAGCAGATTGTGTAAACTATTAAATGCTTTCCCTACATCTATCAGAAGATCATATTGTTTTGTCACTTATTCTAATAACATGTATGTTAATATTTGTTGTGTTGAACTTTTGTGTTCCCAAGATAAATATGATAAATATGATTTTTTTGGTATGATACTTTTTATATGCTGCTGGATTCAGTTTTGTATTGTTCAGAATTTTTACATTATATGATATTAAGGGATATCGACCTATAGATATTTGTTCTTTGCCTGATTTTGGCATGTGGGTAACGCTGGCCCAAGAGAATGAGCTGGGAAGTGTACTCTCCTCTTAGTTTTTTGAACAACTGATGCTAAATATTCTTTAAATATTTGGTAGAATTTACCAATGAAGACATTTCTTCCTTGACTCTTCTTTGTGGAAAGTTGTTTTTTTAAATAAAGTTGATTTCTTGTTTAGGTTTAATTTTTTAAAATTTCTTCTTGAGTTGATTTTGCCAGTATCTATGAACTTTCCAATTGCATCTAAAGTCCCTAACTTGTGGGCATAAAATTTCCCTTATAATTCTTTTATTTCTGTAATGTTGGTAGTAATCTTCATTCTTGGTTTAGTAATTTGAGTATCCTTTGTGTGTGTGTGTGTGTGTGTGTGTGTGTGTGTGTGTGTGTAGCTATGGTTTATGTTACTTTTGCTGCTTTTTTCCCAAGAACCATTTTTTTGTTTTACTCTATTATTTTTTACTATTTCATTTATTTTTACTCTAATTTCTATTATTCCTTTGTTCTGCTTACTTTTAACTTATTATTCTGTCCTAGTTTCTTAAGGTAGAAGGTTAGTTGTTGATTTGAGACCTTTCTTTTTAAAATAGGCATTTACAGCTATATGTTATCTTTTAAACGCTGATTTAGATATATCTCCTGTGTCTTCACTTTCATTAATCTAAAGGAACTTTCAAATTTTTCCTGTGTTTGTTCTTTGACCCATTGAGTTAATTAGGATTGTGTTGCTTAATTTCCACATATTTGTCAATTTCCCAATTTCCTTGTTACTGATTTGTAATCTCATTCCACTCTGACCAGACAGCATACTTTGTATTATTTCTATCCCTTTAAAATATTAATATTTAATGACTTACTTCAAGAATGTTTCATGTGCCCTTTAGAAGAATGTACATTCTACTGTTGTTGGGTGGAATGTTCTACAGTTGTTTTCTAGGTCTACTTGGCTTAAACCATTGTTCAAGTCTTGTATTTATTTGTTGACCTTCTGTCTCATCTGTCCATTATTGTAAGTGAGGCACTGAAGTGAACAATGATTATTGTTGAACTGTCTATTCATCTTCCAACTGTCATTTTTTTGCTTTGTGAACTTTGAGCCTCTGTTATTAGACATACATATGTGCATTATTATGTCTTCTTGAAGGGCTGACCCTCTAATTATGTAATGTCTTTGTCTCTAGCAGCACTTTTTATCTTAAAATACAGACTATTTTGTCTGGTAATGACTCCAGGTCTATTTTTATATGGTATATTGGTATATCTTTATTCACCTATCACTATAAACATATTTTTGTCATTAAATCTAAAATATGTTTCTTAGCTGGGCATGGTGATAATGTGCCTATAATCTGAGTACTGGAAGGATGAGCCGCAATCACAAGTTTGAGCCTAGCCTGGGCAATTTAGTGACATCCTGTCCCAAATAAAAACTAAAAATGGGATGATGTATCTCAGTAGTAAGGCCCTGGGTTCAATCCCCAGTACTGGAAAAAAAAGAAGAAGAAAAAGAAAAAGAAAAAGAAAAAGAAAAAGAAAAAAAGGAGTGCCTCCTATAGATATTTGGACCATGATATTTACCCATTTTCCTACCTCTGCCTTTTAACTGGAGTGTTTAGTCCATTTACATTTAATGTAATTATAGATACAGTGGGATTTTAGTCTGCCATGTTATTTTCTATGTCTTTTGTCTTTATGTTCCTCTATTCCTACATTCTTTCCATGCATTTTCTTGTGTATTTTTCTACTGTACCATTTTACTAGTTCCCTTGTTATAGCTTTAATTATGTATATATTTTAAAGATGTTTCTTAGTGGTTTCTCTGGTGATTACAATTAACTTCTTAAATTTATAACCTGTTTGAATTCAAATCAACTGAATTTCAAAACATTTTGTTCCTATGTAAATTTGTCCCCACATCTTTCCTTTGTGCTGTTGCTATACATTTTTTATTTTGTGCCCTTCACCACAGATTTGTAATCATTGTTTTATACAGTTGCCTCTTACGAGGAAAAGACTTTAAGAACAATTATTCTGTCATATATCTACCCAAACACTTACCTGTACTACTGTATTTCTTCACGTTGATTTGAGTTGCTGTTACCCTTTCATTTCAGCCTTAGAGACTCTTTATTATTTCTTGTAAGACAGACTTGCCCTTGTGAATTCTACTTTTGTTTATCTGCGAGTGCACTAATTTCATCTTCATTTTTGAAGGATAATTTTGCTGAATATTGACTTAATGTTTGATAGTTACTTTCAGCTCATCAAATATGTCATCCTACCGCTTCCTCGCCTCCAGGGCTTCTGATGAAGATCCTTGGCACAGAAGTGACTTCTACCTTCTTTTCAGGATTCTCCCTCTGGACAATGTAGCTCCGTGTTTAGTAATGGATTTGTGTTTTCCCTACTTGGGACCCATTGAGTATCCTGGATGTGTAAATTAACATTTTTATTTTTTAATCAAAGTTTCTGTCATTTTTTCTACTCTCTCTTTCTTTGCTCTCCTTCTAAGAATCCAATTATAGAGCTGGGAATATAGCTCAGTGGCACAAGCACCTGCCTGGCAAGGTCCTGAGTTTGATTCCTGGTACCAAAAAAAAAAAAAAAAAAAATCCAATTATATCTAAGTTGATATGCTTCACAGGGCACCATAGGTCTCTTAAGATCTGTTCATTTTTCTTTATACTTTCTTTTTCTTTCTGTATGTCTTAATGGATAATCCAGTTGACCTACATATAGTCATTTGATTTTTTTTTCTGCCTTTCCAACCTACTGTTGATCACCGCATGAATTTTCACTTCAATTACTGTGTTTGCAACTTCAGAATTTATATTTGGTTCTCTTTATATAATGTCTGTCTTTTTATCAATATTTTCTGTGTTGCTAGACATCATCTTTATATCTTCTCTTGGTTCTTTAGCTTTGGTTTTTCTTTAGTTCTTTAGGCATATTTAAAATAACTGTTTTAAAGTTTTTTTCTGCAAGTCCAGTGTCTGGAATTCCTCAGCAGTTTCTACTGATCACTTCTTTCCTGTGTACTTTGTTTCTTTGCATGCTTCATATTTGTGTGTGTGTGTGTGTGTGTGTAAAACTAGACATTTTAAAGAATAATGTGGTAGTTCTGCAAATCATATTTACCTCCCTGCTAAGGGTCTGCTATGCTTCCTGGGCTTGTTTGTTTTGTTTTAATGACTTTCAGAACTAATTCAGTAAGGTCTATATCCTTTGTAATGTATGACACTGATGCCTGCTTAGGTACTTTAGCGATAAGCTAAAGATTAGACAGAGGCTTCTCTACTTGAAACCAGTAAGTCTTCCCATCAATGCTGAGGGCTCTGAGGGTTGGCACACTCTTTCTACACTCAGTCAGAAAGGTGATAGCTCTGCCTTTGGCTTTACTTTCTGATGGTGCAGAATCTCAATGTCAATTTAACATGAGAATTTAGCATGCAATTAGGACATTCCCAAGCAAGACCACAAACCCTGGCATGTGCAAGGTCCTACATATGTGCACGATTATCTAATCCTCTCAGTAAGACCATGGCTTTTCAAAACACTTATAGAGGCCTCCTTCCTCAGCTTTCTAAGGTTTTGGTTAGCCAGTTTTTGATCCAAGGTTTACCCACTGCCTCAGGCAGCCATAGGTTAATCACTTATCTCAGACTTTTCTAGCAAATTTCCCTGAGAAAAAAGCCTTTTCACACCAAGCATGCTACAATCAAGGAAGATAAAGAGAGTCTTGCAAGTCAAGTCTTCCAGGGAATCACCAGACAGGTCAAATGACAATTCTCTGGAAATGAGGCTTGGAAGGAACCCCCAGCCCCAATCTTCCTCCTCTTCTGGTTTCCAGGCTAAAGCTTTTCACCTTCTTTGTACACTGTTGGTTTTCAAAGATACAGCAGAGATAGAAGGGGGGACAGAAATAGGGCAAGTCAAAACATTACAAAGCTCACTATTCATGCCTAGATCCAGCCATTTTTCTTGAATAAATGCTGCTCGAACTGCTGAAGCCTTTGTAATTTCCCGAATTGTGAAAAAAACATTAATTCTGACATTTTGGGCCAATTTTTTCCTTGTCTATGGGGGATGGACAGTTTTCAGACTGGTCTTAATTAATGCCTCTTTTTGAAGTCCATTGAGTTTTAAAAAAGACACCACTGTTGATATTTCTGAGTATTCACACAGGTCAAGGTCAAGTGTTCTATAAACAGCAATTGTTCTACAAACATGCAACCGAACTGGACAGAGTATGAATTTTAGACAATGAATGCACTCCAAAGATTGCCCTAACTTTCCAGAAGGCAGAATCAGTCTTAGGCAGTCTTCTCATTACGTGCATATATCTTGGATTACTGTGAGAAACTAAACCTGGTACTCCTTAGTGTGGGTAGCAAAGACAATCCGCCCTGTGAAAAAAACCCAGCAGCCCTTGCAATTCTTGTAGATATATAAAGAAATCATCTCCAAAAGCTCCACCTCCTGCCCAGCCACACTAGGCTGTCAGTATTTTTCTGTCTCTGAAGTGCAAGGGACCATACAGTTGGAGCTTCAAACAGCAAGGCACACACTTTTCCTGAGGTTAACAGTCACTTGGCTGTGATCAATCCTTTTCCTAAAGACACCTGCACCTCTTTCAGATCTATTAGCTGGTGACATGGTGGGTGCTTCCTAGGTAGGGACAGGGAGACAGGAGTGATTCTTAGGCAAATAGAAGGCTATTTTCAAGTGTACAGAGTTTATAAAAATCCTCCCTGAAGGCAGGGCCAGATTCATTGGGTTCATGGAGAAATGTAGCAGAGCCTCATCAGGAGCAAGCAGGTGAATGAAAGTCATCAAAACAACAGCAAAACAAAATGGTCAGGGCTATGGGAAAAAACTTCTGAATGAGATTCTGTAAGACAGTGTGTTTATCAGTCTATGAAATGAATTTCCATCTCCATATTTAATTACATCAGACTGCATTAGTGCTGGTCCAGTTAAGAATCCATTTTCATAAATCATCTGGATAAAATATTTTGATTTCTGCTGAGGTGATGTATTGCGTTTAAGTTTTTTATAGTAGAAATCAGAAATGTCAAATTCTTCAATTCAGGACAGAGAAATCTATCCTTAAAATTAATAATTTTAAAAGCTGGCTTCAAAAGTTCCCAAAGATTATGAGATGGTATATATTTTAAGAAAAGTTACATGCAGAACCTAAAAGTCAACTGGTGTTGAAGGCTTCTTAAGACTGTAAACATTTTAATTTGTAATACTTAATGTGAAACAAACGAGAGACAGGCATTTAACTAAGCAGAGTGTGAAAGGTTTTAGTGAATGCTGGGTATGCTGACAGAGGGTGTTTAATGTGCCCCCCTCTATTCCAGAAGAGGGGGGCCAAATAGCAGGCAAATAAGTTCATTATTCTCTATCAGCCAGAGTGAATCCTCCACCACCTAGGGTTTTTGCACACTTAAAAAAAATTTAAAGAGTGATAAAAATCTACATTAATTGAACACAGTAACGATTAATTGAAGATAAATACATTAAGATACAACGTTTCACCAGTTTTACAGTGTTATAAAGCCAAGACTTTGAGTATGATAACAACTGGGCATAATGAAGAGCCCTGATATGGCAATTCACTAAAGTGGGCCCTGTCTTAATCACCTTCTTATCGCTGAAACAAAACCCTTGCTACCCAAGACTTAGAGGAGGGGAGGTTTATTTTGGCTTATGTCTTCAGTCCATAGTCAGCTGGCTCAAAGGTAGGAAGGACACGGTGGGAGGCTCTGGTAGAGGACGGCTGCTCACATAACGGTGGTTGGCAAGCAGAGACTGAGGAGCTGAGGAAGGAGACACACTCTCCCCGGCCGTGCCCAGTGACCTGCCCCTTCCTTGACCGGGCCCCACCTCTTCACCGCACGACACATTTTCCTGTGGTTTCATCTGCAAATGAATCCACTGATGAGTATAGTGCCCCCATGATCCACTTACCTTCCAAAAGCTGAGAACATGAGAGTTTGGGGGCACATTCTTGATTTAAACCTACATCATACGAAAGCCTAGTCTCATTAGGCTAGCCTGGATTTTAAAACTTACCACTAACCAACTACACATGGGCTCACTGATGCAACCTTACCTTGAACAGACCATACTTTCCAAGTGGATCACTTTTTCCCCCCAGTATGACTATTGCATGAAGTATTTTTCTACCCAGAATAATGGTTTCTCAACATTACTACATATAGGGTTGGGGATGTGTAGTTCAGTTGTAAGGGCATTCTCCTACCATGCACTGGGCCATGGTCTGATCCCCACTACAGGCAAAAAGAGAAAGAAAGAAAGGAAGAAAGAAGAAGAAAAAGAAAAAGAAGAGAAAGAAAGAAAGGAAAGAAGAGAAAGAAAGAAAGAAAGTTAAAGAAAGAAAATTAAAGAAAGAAAAGAGAAAGAGGCCTTACATTTGCTTTTCTGCAAAACTTTGGACACAATTCAAATACACAGCATGTAAGCAAGTTTTCTCTAGTCAAGAACACTCCTTTATAGTAGCAAAAGTTTAAGAATGACATCAGTGAATCTTGCACAAAATTTCCGTAATGAACTGCACCTGACCGTGTTTTAAGTTCCATTTCTCATCAATCAAGCCCAGATGCTGCACCCCAGGATTAAAGTGGAGACTGCCCAAAGGCTGACTGTCCATCCAGCCCACTGCAGGTGTTCAACAATTTATCATAGGTAGAGAGAGGATGCATGGTGTATAAACATCTTTATAAAATTTCCAACAAGTTCATATTCATACCTTATCTCAACAAGAATTCCTGAGTCTCAGGTTGGCACATTTCATAGCTCCATTTGAAGACATGATGGTAGAAGGTGAAATAGAAAGATGAAGCAATATATTTACTGTCATTTTAATGATAGGTAGCAGTCACTTAGTCCTGAAGCACATTTGTGAAGTTTCATGCCACATCTGTCGCCTGCCAACTTATATACATGGAGGGGTTATATCAAAACTTCAATGATTCCAAAGGATGAAAGAAGTGGTCCATTTGGATACAGACCTTTAGTTCCTATTATACTCTAAGCCTTTGAAATGTTAAGGCTGAGCAGACCAAGTTATGAAAGGGAGAGGAGGAAGAACAGTGCAATACAGTTGGAACACACGGGAACTTTCTGCCTGCACCAGTCTATGTGGATAATTTGCTTTCCGGGCAGCAGGTGGTGCGAATGTAAAGAGATCACACATCCGTCAGTAACTGTGTAGGATTTTTGGCACTGTTAGAGCCCAGCATTACAGAGTTAGGGCAGCTAATAAAATGCCACCAACCAAATTTTTGATATCTGAAAAATTTTAAAAATCATTTTTTCTACCAAGCAACCTTTCTGGGTTCTTCTTTCAGTCTTGCCTTATATAAAACTGTATCACTAAAGATTTTTAAAAAGTCCTTTACAAGAATCACTTCACAGCAAGCAGATGAACATCTGGCAGCAAAGTAACACTGAAATGCCATCCTTTTAAAGGAAGAGCAAATACGTGACTCTTCCGTGAGGAACATGTCTCTCTGGAGGGGGAGGTTCACAAGCTTTCTGTTTAAGGACTTTTTGTTTCTCGCAAAATTCCAAGGCTGAACATGGCCCTGCTTTCTCTGTATTTTCTCTGTGCTATCTGGACAACAGTCTGTTGCATAAGAATCAAAATGAAGACAATCTCAGACACCAGGTAAATAAACCGATGTGCACAGGCTGTACTTAGAATCGCTCTCCTAAAAACTAGTAGCAGAAGTAGCCAAACCCAGTTTTTCACGTGCTCATGATATTTCAGTCAGTATAAATGGAATCATAAGCCCAGTTAACAAGAACCGGGCCGGTCTTATTTTGGCATGAGTTTTCTCGCCTTTTCTTATTATGCAGAAAATACTTAAATCGAAAAAGGGATCAGATCTTTTAAAGAATCAAACACGCTTCAATTTCTCGTGTATTAAAAAAAAAAGTCTTCTCAGGCAATTTAAAAATGCAAAACTTAGTTTTCTCTACTCTTTTAAAACAAGAGTGTATTTCATGATCATCATTTTTGTCCTTAAAACTTCTCTCCAGAGCCTCTTAATACACTGCAAATCTTGTAAACAAGACTGTACTTTCCAGAGGGCGTGTGTCCTGGGAGCCTCCTCAGGAGTCTGGCTCTGCCGCCAGCTGGGATGCCCCACCCAGCTATGCAAGAGGACTGAGGCCTGGGGTTTGCTTAAACACCAAAAACTGACAAGTTTCCACTGGAGAAACCATGGAGAGTAATCTCTCCAGGAAATAATTCTCTGGGGGAAGAAAGAGAAGAGAAGTATCACCGAAGGTATGTTGTTCAGAAGTTAATGTGGGTATATTATCAAATTATAGTTCTTCAGGAACTGCAACTTGCTTTAAATTAGATGTGGGGCGGCTCGTCAAACTAAATAGTTTATGTATGAGACACGCATAAAAGGAAAAACACAGAAGACAAAATGTCCTTAATTTGGGGGGAGGATGTATTCTGACTTGGGGGGAGGGTGAAGGCATTCAGCTGTGACGCCCGATCACAACACTTCCAGAGAGTTCTCATGCCCCCGTGGTGCACAGGACAGGACGGAAGGGGCTATGCTAGCCTGCAGGATTCTCCTGGCCCTGCCATGCGCAGTGCCTGATGTGGAGGGAGGTGGCTGCAGTGTCAAGCTGGCAGAATTCCTGAGGCTCATGAGTGTTTATCAACTCAGCAGGTCAAAAGTCTGCAGACACTGGGTGGAACAGCAGTAAGCCACAAAACTAACAGTTGTCCTCCTGCAAGGGGAGAGAGAAGAGAGAAGAACCTTTTTATTAGCTCAAGATTAAGCCTGTGAGGCTGTGCTTGGTGGTGCATACCAGTAATACCAGTACTCTGGGAGGCTGAAGCAGAAGCATCCCAAGTTAAAGCTAGGCTTGGGCAATTTAGTGACTTGGTGAGACCGTGTCTTGAAAAAAATAAAAAGAGGCTTGGGTATGTAGTTGAGTACCAAGCAACTGTGTATATAGTTTAGCACCAAGGCCCTGGGTTCAATCACTAGTAACACACACACACACACACACACACACACAGGGTCTCTGAGCCAGGCATGATAATACAAATCTCTAATGTCAGCACTCTAAGTGCTCAGGTAGAAGGATTACAAATTCCAGTTCAGCCTGGTCAATTTAGCAAGGCCCTGTTTTAAAATAAGAAATGAAAATAAAAAAGGATGGCCGGGGACATGGTGCCACACACTATAATCCCTGCACTCTGGGAGGCCAAGGCAGGAGGACTGCAAGTTTGGGCCCAGCCTGAACAGCTTAGCAACTTCATCTTAAGAGTAAAAACTTAAAATAAAAAAAAAAGAAGGGTTGTGGGTGTCACTCAGTGTGAAGGCCCTGGGTTCACTCCCCGGTACCCCCACCCCCTCAAAAATCAAGTCTCTGGATTTCTTTCAGTGGGGACTTTCTTTGTTAAAATCAATGATTTAGGCATGGTTAACAGACTGCAATACAGAAATATAAATTTTCAGACTGAGTACCAGAATGAGGTGTGCATGTGGTTTCCTGTGCACGTTCACTTTATCAGTGATGTTCGGGTGACATCCTACCCCTAACATGGCTACAAGTAGAAGATAAACTTCTTCCAAATCCTGTTCTGAATTCTGCTTAGTAGAACTCACAGTGCAATCACAGAATCTGAAGTACATTCTACAAATCATAAGACAGAAAATGTCACCAATTTAGCTAGAACACACATATATTAGAGACCTTAAACAACATAATTTTACAAACTTTATCCTACAAATGCATTTGTGTAGATTGTTTGTGAAAATAATTTCAGAACCTGACAATACAGTTCAAGGGTCTCCCTGCAGAGGAGAACAGTGTGAATCCCTTTCAAACTCCAGTCCGGGAGCCTTTGCACGGCCAGCTCTGAGCTGCCCAGGGGCCTCTGACGCATCTGGACAGCGCCAGTTTTTGGATGCCTTGGCTTTCTACCAGCAGAGCACCTATGAGAGGAGAACAATCTACTAATGTTTTCCATTTTCCCACCACTTAACCCAGGCTCTGGCTTTCTCTGTGGCCCAGGAAGGTGACTTCCATAGGCTCCACCCCAGAAGCTGCCCACTGCTGATGGGTAGCATGCTGTGGAGTCACGATTATTAAAGTATCACACAGGATGCTGACAAGCAGCTAGGCACTGGACAGTGAGTGGCTGGGGGCACTCGATGGCTGTGGCATCATGATGAATTCCAAGTCTATGACTATGTAGAAGAGACTTGAGAGGAAGAGAAAGAGAGAAAGAAAAACACAGAGAGAGTAAAATGGCTTATGGCTAGATTTCTCCTCAAAACCTCACGTGGTTAGAGGTGAGGCTTTTCTGAGGTGGCTGGATCTAGTCCACTGATTGATTTGGCATAGCTCTGGGTAGAATTAAGTGTGCCCCACCCTGGGTTTGAGTGCTATCTGCCTTAAGGATAAGACAGAAGGGACAGAAAGAGGGTTCCTGCTTGCCATTTGCTGCCTTCTGCCTGCCATGAACTGTTTCTCCTCTGCGATGCCCTCTGCTGAGCCACCCTGCCTTTCAGCTGGACAATTATAAACTGAAACCTCTACTCACTGTGAGCTAAGCAAACCTTTCTTTGGTTTATTTGGGTGTCAGGTATTTTTGTCTCAGCAATAAAAAAAGTAACTAAGACAGAAAGAAAACAAGAAAGGAAGAGAGCAGGCAAGCGAACTAGCTTAGCGCTTTGAAATCTCAAGGCATGGGCAGCTCACCAGAAAGTTACTCTGTTGGTTTTGAAGGAATTGTTATTTACAAGACTTTGAAGGACATGACTTGGTGAATAACGAGGTTGCAGAACTACATGCCAAGTAAAGGTCCATTCATGCCAACTGTTATGGTAAGATACAAGTCCTGGTGGGGAAGGAAGGAGTGAGAACTTGAGATGGGAGCCCTTGGACAGACACCAAACTAAGAACCTTGAACTGCTGACATCTCTGAACATTTCTTCACATCATAAACAGTCCTTTCCACCTTCTAAGGAAGCCAGCATTCCCTTACATAAAAACATTTCAATGGCTTTATGGGACGTGGCTACCTAAAAAGGAACTTCAGGACCCACCATCACCAATACTCATCATCTCTAGGGCCACAGAGAATAAAAATGTAGCATGAACCAGGGATCACTGTCAAGTTTGCTCCTGGAAGAGATAATGTTTACATTGATGAGTCATAGGAACTTGCCAGACTGTATTAGCAGGAAGCCAGGAGAAATGTAGCCAATGAGAACAAATGGAAAGTTGGATCAGGCCAATGAGGGTACTTCTCCTAGGCCTGAGGGTTTGGTGTGCCATTCTAGCACTTGAGAATGGATAACTGAGGCTGTGATTCAGTGGGGTCTACAGTCAGTGGAAGGAGATGCTAGAACTCCCCTGCCCCCTTTGGAAGGAGAACAGCAAAGGCTTAGAGAAATGGGAACACTGTAGCATAATAAACCCAAAGTAAGCAGAAGGCTAGAAAGACAGAAGACAACAATGAAATTAAAAACATCATTAGGATTGAGATCAATACAACTAATAAGTCTTTAGTAAGACTAACAAAGATAAAAAGGAAGACACAAATTAATACTGGAAATGAACTATAGATCCTGCAGCCATTAAAAAGATATAAATGAATCATATGTACAACTTTACACTCATAAATTTTACAGCACAGAATAGACCAATTTCTTGGAAAACACAAACTACCAAAACTCAACCTTAAAATAAACAAAATAAAACAGGTAACTCAATAGTCCTATAACCATTAAAGAAATTAATTTGTAATTTAAAAAAAGAAAAAGGAAAGAAATTTCCATTCCCAAATGATTTCACTGGAGAATCTTAATAACCATTTAAAGAAGAATCAAAAGGAATTTTTTATACACTCTCCTTTAAACAATTGAATATGAGGAACACTTTTCAACTCGTTTTATGGGACCAGTGTTACCCTGATTCCAAAGTCAGAACAAGAACACAAAAACGGAAAAGTATAGACTAGTATCTTTCATGTGTATAAATGAAAGAATATGCAATGAAGTATAAATAAATTAAATATAAAAGTATAAAAAGAATCATGATCAAGTGACAATCTTTCCAGAGTGCATAAGGTTGGCTCAGTATTTGACAACCAATAACAGGTTAATGAAGAAAAATCATATAATCATATCAATGGGCTCATTAAAAAAATGACAAAATACAAATTCCATTCATAATAAAAACTCTGAGCAAACTATAAATAGAGATCTTCCTCAATTTGATAAAGAGAATTTTTTTAAAACATTCTAGTTGCATTTTGGTTAGCAGTAAGAGGATCAATGTTTTCCCGCAAAGATTGGGAAAAAGCAAAGAATGTCCACCACTCTCACAACCTTAGCACGCTGCAGGACTAGAAGTTCTAATCACTGTAATAAGGCAAAAGAAAGAAATTAAAGGCACACAGATTTGAAGGGAAAAAATAAAATGATCTGCAGATGGCATGACATACTGAAAATCTCAATTATCTACAAAATAATACTCCTAAAACTAATGAATGAGTTAGAACATACAAGATAAAAATACAAAAACAAATCACATTTACATAGACTAACAGTGAATACATGAACATTAAAAAGAATATATATATATACTTTAAGACCACAAAAAAGAAAGTAAAATGTTGTATATAAACAAAAAAATTTAAGGGTCTGTATACTGATAATTACAAATTGCTTGTAAAAGAAATAAAAGGAGAGCTGAATAAGCTGAGAGATATACGCTACTCGTGGATTAAAAGCTCAATGTATTAAGATATCACCTCTTTCCAATCAATCTGTACGCTAAATGCAATTCTTATAAAAAATTCAAAAAGTTTTTCTGGAGACAAAAATATACTAAAATTTAATGAAGAAGTACATCTGAGAATAGCTAAAGCAACCTTTAAAGGGAAGAATACAGTAGAAGTAGCTCTATCAGGTCTATTATTCAGCTACAGAAATCAAGAGACTTTGACACTGGCTGAGCAACAGATACAGATCAACTAAACAGAACAGAGACCCTGAACAGCTTCATGATCTTGTAATAGGTAAAGTTTTCTTAGGACACAAAAATTTTTTATGAAATTAAAATGGATAAATTTGACTTGATGAAAATGAAAAATTGGCTTTTGAATGACACTTTCAAAAAAGCGAAATGGGCAGAAAAACTTCTAAAAAATTGGTTTTTTTCCTGGTGTTCTAGGAATTGAACCAGGGCCTCACAAGTGCTAGGCAAGTGCTCTATCACTGGGCTACATCCCTAGGCCTTTAAAAAATTTTAATTTTGAATTAGGGTCTTGTTAAGTTGCCCTTGGCCAGCCTCAAACTTGCAAAACCACCTGAGTAGCTGGAATTATAGACACGCGCTGCCATACTTAGCTTGAAATTTTTTTTCGTAATTTAAGAAATTATATAAATTTTCACTTATTCATTCCTGTTTTTAAAAAGCTGAAGTTGGCTAGAATCTGAGTTCAGTTCATTTTTATGCTCACATTTGCATAAATCACAATTGAAATGAACTTCAGCCAGAAAGATCTTAAATGGCTAATTCATTTTGGGGGATTAGCTCACAAAATGTAACTCTTTGTTTCAGTTTTTTCTAAGGTAATTATGCAAACCACTCATAAAAGGGATACATTAAGTTTTGCTTTTTGTATTTAAAGCAAAACTTCTAAGCAAAACAAATCACATCCATAAAGATAGGGAATTTATTCTCATTGAAGCATAAAGCTCTTTGGATCATCATTCACTGCTTAATGGTGCTCCAGGGTTGGGCGAGTAACCTTAAGGTGTTGTATCTGTGCTAGGAAAGAAATCCCTGGGCTGGTACTCTCCTGCTTTCGGGACACTCATCTAATGACAGGTCGCACTTGCTTGTTGTTAAAATAGCACTATCAAATCTTGCCTTAAGAATGAATTTGTGTCAGTTAAATCCTTTAAAATCTACAACTGAGGCGCCAGACACCTAAAATTTTGAGGGTGAAACTTTGAGCTAAGCAAAGACAAAGATGCTGATAAATTCTACAAAGAACACCAGACAGTACACTTGTGACTTTAGAATCTCCGAGCATATTTACAGGCAAGGCAGAAGAAAGAGCATTTGAGCTTGGTTTTAAAATACAGAAATACTATCATTCCTTAAAAGAACAAATCACAATGCTGTTGGCACATACGGGAGCCTACAAATATCATAGGAAATGTGGAATTTTTTCCTGCAAATATGTTTCCTGATTAAAAATAAAAAGCATATCTTTGACTCATACAGAAATTCGAGCCAAAAGCAAAATAATATTTATAAGGCAGAGCTGATCAGATGAAATCCTGAGTCTGTGAACACATTAACTTGTGAAAGAAGCATCTATTATATCATGTTGAATCTGCTGGCTCCATTTATGTCAGTAGTGACTTTCTCATATATAGGGAAATTCTTTATATAGAATACGAGAATTAAGTATCATACACCTGCTTCTTTATCCGTCCCTGCCCCAGACTCTTGGGAATGAAATATATATGTGAAAAGAATTAAGTGACTTAGTTATAGCAAAATTCCCAGTTCTCAGTACAAAGCATGGCACGGTAGATGGTCAATACATGATTTTTGAATGATTTGATAAAGATGAAATAGGAATAACTTACTTAAATTTGCTGAAGAATACTCTACTTGTGGGTAACAGCAGAAGTCACCTTAAGAGGGTATCAAATGCATAGACTGGTGCTAGAAGAAAAATATAAACCTCCCAAATGAATATGGAAATAATTTCAGTATGACTGATACTATTCGGTTTCATATTAGACAGTACTACGCACAAAAAAACAAGGGTCCCAAGGATATCTGAAGCATTTCATATATAACTAAACTAGATAGGAATTACATAGAAGAGGTCATTAAAAAATAAGCCACTAGTGGGTGGGAAAAGAGATTATTACATTGTTCTAAAAGATGAAAGGAAACTAAGACTGAGGCAGTTCTGTGTGCCCTCTAATACATGGGTCTCTCTCCAAGGCACGATAACCCAGACATGGGAGAGCTCATGTAACCACTGTGGCCCACAGGATCAAGCACTCCTGAAAGAACCAGGTTATGTAAACCCAAGCTTGGGCCTGCCTGGAGCCCACAGTGACACATCCCACCACAGGGCCCTGCCTGCACGGATGCTCGCAGCACTTCTGCGGACTGCGGAGACTGAGAGAATGCGTTCTTCTGACCTATTTGGAAGGACTTGAAAGGATTTCTTCTAGAAACCACTGGTCTACTAATGTTTTAATAATTAAAAATATTTTTTTATTTTTAAATCAGTAGCAGTTTGTTACAAAAATTTAACAGTCCTTGAAGGAAACCACTGTTACTCTGGAGTACGTCTTTAACATATAAAATTATTTAAATATATGAGTATGTGCACATAAGTATGTGTGCATATATATATATATACCACACACACACATACACACATATACACATAAATATTCTTGCCTATAATTGACAAAAATAAGGTCAAATTACACATGTTTTATGTGACTGTTTAAAGTGCTTTTAATTAAAAATATTTGGTTAAAACAATCTTTCCTTTTCTTTTTTAACGTGTAAAGATTTTAGGCAAAGCACTTTTTAAAAAACCTCTCTAAACATACGTATTTTTCAAATTTTGTAGACTCCTCACTAAACGTATAGCATTGAAACACCAACTCTCCCCTAGCTGTGGTGCACATGCGATTTGTGCCCTTGGGCTCTGCATGCAGAAGCTCGGTCCTAGCATGGGAGCAGAACTGGGGCTGGGCTTCAGGAGTGGATTAATGCCATCACATGTGAAGAACTGAGGCCTGCTTCTAACAGAAGGAGGTTGTTATAAAGGAGCAAGGCCGCCCTTCCTAATCTCCTGGTTCCTGCCTCACATGGAATCTCTTCCACATGTCCTCCCAGCTCTGGAAGACTTGTGTCATAAGGACCTTACTACAGCCAAGTAGGTACTATAATCGTACTCTTGAATTTCCAGAACTGTGAGCTCAACTAACCTCTTTTTGTTATAAAGTATTTAGCCTTGCATATTTTGTTACAGAAACACAAAACAGACTAAGACACCTCCCTACCTGACAACCTCATAATTTTCCAAAGTCCTCCTTCCTAAGCTAACCATAATGAAGAGCTAGATCTACATTCTTTCAAGTTTTTCACTGCACATACTGAAAAAAAATATATGAAGATATAGATGTAGATATACACACATATATTTCAAAAGTTTCTTGTTCAGACTGTTAAAGAATATTTAATTTTACATTTATGGCTATTACTTCAAAACTTCCTCATGTTATATAGTGATCCAATTAACAGCTAATTGTATAGGATGGTAGCTAAAACAAGGATGTGGAGCCAGACTACTAGAATTCAAATACCAGCTCTGCAATGAGACCTTGGCCCAGTTTCCAATCTTCCTGTACCTTGGTTTCCCCTGTAAAATGGGGATTATAATTAGGTTGGACCATATGGAAGTTCTGAGGCATATGATTCAATCCACCAGTACTACCTGCCACACAGTATTAAGGGAAGTAACAACTCAACTTCCAAGCTAGGTCTCCTGGCTCCTCAGACTGGTGACTTCTTTCACGGACTGTCAGGGCCTAACTGCATGGAAGCAGAGATGTCACCATGACAAGACCCAGATGCGTACTACAGTATCTGCTACGGCAAAAACTTCACCCAAGAATATGGGAAGCACCATTGGGACCTTGTAGCATCTGCAACTGCTATCTTAAAATATCCTGGGGATTTAAGTAAGACCTTTAAGATGCCTGTGATAGTTAATTTTATGTGTCAACTTGGCTGGTCTGTGCTGCTCAATTGTTTAGTCAAATACCACTCTTGTTGTTGCTATGAAGGATTTTTTTTCAGCTGTGTTTAGTATTTAAATCAGTGGACTTTGAGCAAAGCAGATTATCTGCCGTAACGCGGGTGGGCCTCATCTAACTAGTATAAGGTCTTCACAGGAAAGATGTGTGAGGCATTTCTAACACTACAGCACAGAAACCCTGCCTCAGTCTCCAGTCTGTGTGCTGCAGAATTCTGGCTCAAGGCTGAAGTACCAATTCTTACTCAAGTTTCTATACTGCTGGTCTACCCCACAGGTATGACCCTGCCAGCCAATGGGATCATAGGAGCCACTTCCTAAAAATAGTGTTTCCCTCTGTCTCTCAGTCTGAAAGGAAACGAAGAGACTTTGCTGCTGAAAAGTGGTGCGCTGCTGCAACAAACACTCAGAGAATGGGAAGTGGCTTTGAGATGGGGCAGCAGGAAGAAGGTGGAAGAATTCGGAAGCACCTGATAAAAAAGCCTACATTGCTTAAGGCAACTGTAGATAGAAATAAAAGAGAATCAGGTGAGCGGTCACAAAGAGCAGAGCTACAGAAAACCTTTCCATTTTCACAGAGAATACATCCACTGTCCTGGACAGAGTGGCTAGAAATATGAGTGGGAACGATGCTTCCGGTATGGGCTCAGATGGAACCAAGGAACACGCGGTGGAAGGGGAAGGAGCTAATCGCGTTCTCCTGGATGGGAAAGTAGAACTTGTAAGTAACAACACAGATACTGAGCCAAGGGGATTCCCAAGACAAGCGCTGAAGGCATGGCCTGGTTTGTTCTTGCTGCTATAGTAAAACGCAAGGAGACATCCCGAGGGAAGGATTAAGTAAAAGGGATCCAGAACTAAAAGATTTAGAAAATTCCCAAACTTTCATGTCGTAAAAAACGAGAACGTATACTTGGGAGAGAACACCAAGGGCGAGGCTGAGCTCATGCATAGAGGTTAGGCAAGTGGCTAGGTGGATCCAGTCCATCATTTTAGCAGAAATACTCCTCATGTGGATTGGACAGGACAGGGATGGGATGAGATGGAGAAAGGCCTTCAGACTGCTGGCCTTCTATAGGTCAGAGTGGGCCAACGGAGCTATCCAGCCTCAAACAGAAAGGACCCTGGCGAAAGTGGGCAAAGGAACCTGAGGCTGGGCCCAGCTCCTGAGTACCAGGGCAGTATCCTCGGTGCTCACAGCACTGCGGTTTCTGTGGTGTGTCACCCGGTCTGAGCTGACTTCCAGGGACCTTATTTGGAAACTGTCTTTGTACAGGGGTGGGACTTAATCAAGTTTAAAAGAGGCCAGGGATCTAGCTCAGTGGCACAGTTTTTGACTGGCAAGCGCAAGGTCATGAGTTCGAGTCCCAGTACCAATAAGTAAATTAATTAATTTAATTAAATTAAAATAAAAATAAAAACAGGACACTTGGACAGCAAGGCATGCACAGAGGAAGGATGATGTGGAGGGACCCAGGGAGGGAAGAGCCCCCACAAGCCACAGCGAGGCCTCGAGCAGATCCTTCCCGCAGAAGAAACTGGCCCTGTTGATACCTTGACTTCAGCCTTTCAGCATTCAGAATAGTAAGAAAATAATTCTCCATGTCACCTAGTGTGTGGTACTCTGTTGTGGTACACCTAGCAAACTACTACAATGCTTCTCAAAATCTTTGGGTAGCTGGATTTCCTGTTGGGAAATACAGATCTTTGGAGATATATATATATATATATATATATATATATATAATAATACTTCAAGTTGAAGCTGTTCATTTTAATAAATAATAATTTGTGAATGAAAACTTGCTATGCCTCTAAGATCAAAAATCATGAGTTTACAAGTCATTCTTCCTTGGTATATATATCAGAGGTTTGGGGATTCATTGTTTATGTAAAATACTGTAATTTCTTTTTACATCACCCTGTATTAAATTTAGGATAAAACTAACACTACCATGAAACTTGGTGTTTTAGAAGAATATTCGATATGTTCCCTTTTAAAATAAAGCAGATTCCACATGAATTTAGATACTAGCGGATACAATGTATTATTTTACGACAGGCATTGCAAATAGAACTGAATAAATTAGAAAACTACCAAGTAATATTAGCAAGACTTTTTAGAGTATATGATATTAAAAACAACTGGCTTTATTTTCAGCCATAAGGTACTAGAGATTCAAGTATTTGGGTTTCAGTTACAAAAGAAAGTACTTTAAAGAATATGGTAGGAAACTGAAGTCAACGCTTTCAGGTCAGTCTCCATGGCAACATGGGAAAGAGCACAGTCTGGTGGATGAAATGAAAGCCACCAACTCTCAATTTCAGACCCTAGCATTAACTCACCACAGAAAGTCATGTTTGTATCTTGGCATTTCATCTCTGCCTTAAACACGGCACTCTGGCCTCACTCCACTAAAGGGCAAACTTGATACTCATTCACTTAGCTTGTACTTACGTTCTGAAACAATATAAGCTTATTCACACCGAATTGGTAGCAGAGGAATGAGTAGCAGTAAGTGCAAAACAGAAATGCTGATTAAGTAGCCCACACTTCATATAAAGTAGCCCAGCCTGACTTCATTCGAAGGATCTGCTTTATTTTCATAAATTAATTACTATGATAAAAAAGAAAGATCATTTTCAAAAACAGGCATTTAGAATCTGATGGGCTACTTAATGAGCATGCTGACTTACTGGCTGCTTTTTCATGTTTGCAGCAAGGAAATGTCTTCAATAGGAAGATGCACAATCACAAGGTACGAGGATTTTAACTGCAGTTTAATGAATTAGTAAAGACTTTCCTATGATGACCTTAATATGAAGATCGTTTGCTAAAAACAGCACAATGAAAATAATAAACAAAGTCTCTAAACTATCGAAATAGCTAACATTTATTTATTTATTTATTTTTTGCGGCACCGGCGATTGAACTCAAAACCTCACACCTGTCAGGGCAGGCGCTTAAGCCACTGAGCCAAACTCCCAGCCCTGGTTTTTTGAGGCAGGGTCGCACTGTGTAGCTCAGGCCAGCCTTGTGCTCGCGTTGTAGCCCAAGCCGGCCTCGAACTCACAATGCTCCGCCTACCTCAGCCTCCCGAGTGCTGGGATTAAAGGCGTGCGCCACCACGCCCGGCTCAAGCTAACATTTATAATAGCTCACATTTCCTTAGTATTTATTACACCTCCCTGGGCTCCTCCTATGGGTGACTTCACCGAAGCCTCACAATGACTGTGAAGTAGATCTTATAAAAAGCTCAGGAATCTTCAGTAATTTATCCCAAGTCTCTTGGTGCAGGAGTCAAAATCAAAGCCTGTGCCCTTGGTCAGTAGGATACCGCTCCTCACAGATGCATCTATTTCATTTGTTAGTTTTGCACATGTCATAATACTCTTGGATACTGACTCAGTCCTTTTTATTCTAATGTAAATACAATTCCAACAACTTTGGTTATCTGATCACCTAACACTTAAAGCAGTATAATTAGTTCCCACAGTTCCTGATTCCTAACTCCCTCTCCCAAGGTGGCTCTTGGAAATTCTAATGTTCCCCTGCTTTTCTCTCTTGGAGCTGGCCATAAATTGAATGACTTTGGCAGTAGGTTGGAAGTTCCTCCTCATTACAGAGAGGTCCTGCCCATCTCCCACAGGGAGGACTACTGCACAGAGTGAGCCCAAGGAAAAAGCCACCACCAACAGGACTTGCTGGGGTTTTCCTCGGCCTACTGGCAGTCACATCTAAGTAATGAAGTCTTCAAAAAAACCCCAAAAGGACAAAGTTTAGAAATTTCTGCATAGTTGAACATACTGAGGTTCCTGGAGGGCGGTGCTCCAGAATGAGCATGTGTGCTCCAAACCCCCTCTCTCACATCTCATCCTGGGCTTCATTCAACCTGCATGCTTTGTAAAGTCCTTTCTAATAAACTGATTAAAGTCATTCCCTTGCTTGCCAAGAAAGAGGTCATGGGAACCTCAATTTACACTGCTTGGGTAGAAGCACAAGTAAATACAATCTGGGGCTTGCAACTGGCATCTAAAGTATATGTGGGGGGCAGCCTGGGGGCCTGTGACAATTATCCTGATATGTCAGCTTCATTGGATTAAGAAATTCCTATCAGGTTAATAAAGCAAGCTCCTGGATATGTGGGGGTGGTCATGGATGTGTTGCCTTGTGTACCCTTCCTCTCTGGGGCTGTTTCCCTGCTCTGCCATGAACTGAGCAGTTTTGCCCTGCTATGCCCTTCTGCCATGAAACCTGCTTGCCATGGACTGGATCCCCTCAAACTGTGATCTAAATTAAACCTTTCTTCCTTTAAATTGTGGGTACTGAGCATTGTGTTTCAGTGATGGGAAAGCTGACTCATGCAGGGCCTGAGCCCTCAATCTTGGATCGGATACCATCTTCAGTGAGAAAGTGTCAGAACAGAATTGGGTCAGAGGATACCCAGTGATGTGTACGCTGCAGAACTGCCTACTTGCTTGGTGCATGGAGGAAACCCTTGCTCCTATGCCAAAAGTGATCAGCATGATGGATGGACAGCAAGCAAACAGTCTGAGTTTGAGTGTGGGGTTTGTTTGTTTCTCCCAGCAAATTAGAAAGGTTCAGAGTGGGGTTCTACAAGCAGGAAACATGATAAAGCACAGAAAGTTGAAACAGGAACTGAAAACATACCAAATAGGATTATCCAGAGCAAGAAGAAGATAAACACAGTTGTTGGAAAGAGCAGGTAGAGAGGTAGAAAAGGTAACTCCGTGGGCTGAGTCTCTGTTATGTGTCAGGTATTCTTTATTGGCTGTCATCATGGCCCTGTGGTGTGGGCTGCTCTGTCCCCGTTTCCAGGCTCAGAGGAGCTTGGCTGTCTGCTCAAGCTCTCTCAGCAGAAGGGATGGGCTGGCTGGATGCAAAGGGCATCCCCTAAATACTGTCTCATGCTACCCATTATGCATGGAATAGGAAGTGAAATGAAGGAAGGGTGCTTGGTGTAGTTCAGTGAGGTTCTGAGTTTGATCCCCAGCAACAAAAAGAACAAAAAGAAGCAGGATGAAGGGGAGGAGGAGGAGGAGCGAAGAAGAGAAGGAAGAGGAGGAGGAGAGAACAGAAGAGGAAAAAAGAAAAGAACAAAAAGAAAGAAAGAAAATCTTGGAAATGTTTCTATAAAAATGTTCACAATGGAAACACTTTTTGGTGCTGAAAAGGCGTAACAAGCTTCAGTTACCTGGAACATATACTCACACTGAACACCATATCTGAAGTGTAAGGAAAGTACTATACTTCTTTAGCTTTAAAAAATTTAAACTTAACAAAAGTCCTACATTTAGAAAATCCATAAGCCAAACTGTACATGTGAGACTTTTCATTGCCTGTCTTATCATCTTTTTCTAAGCTATGGTACCAGTGTTGAGGTTTTAATTTAGTGACCATTCTTATCAAATTCAAAGCATTATGCCAAGAAGTAATGAGTGGCCTGAGAAAGCCATTTGGAAGGGCTAGGAATTTAAAACACAAACACCACACATGCACAGAGTTCAATCACACACTTTCAGTTAGCAAGCTATATAGAAGGGCTGGCCCCTTTATACTGTACAACTTTTTTCTTGCACCCCTTATTATCTTATTATGTAAAGATTATTCTGAACAAGGGGATAGCAGGAAAACATTCCCACAAAGGATGAGCTATTCTAAATAGCATGGGCAATATAATTGCTCTGTATTTGACCAAAACATTGATTAATAAAGAGAAATCCAGGGTTCTTGTGATGCTGAAGTACACATCTGTTTTGTTTAGCTGCGTCTCAGGAAGCAGACTGTGCCCCTTCAAAGCTGCTGACTAATGACGCTTCAGGCACAGCCTCCCCTCTCTGCATGCTGCACGCAGGCCCAGCTCTAAACCCTGGTGCCCACTTAGGCGTGATTACCCCTGGTGCAGCCCTGCCATCGGCGTCTCTCTCAAGGGGAAGAGCTTGGGGTAGACGATGGTAAACATAGGCTCACTACACCGGTGACAGTGCCCCAGGGGACAGTGCAGCAGCTCCAGGAGACTTCTGGGTAATGAGATGGGAGACAGGAAGTTCAAATCTGGAACACAAGAGAAAAAAAATCATGCCTGTGAGTGAAAAATCAGGTTTTTTGAAACCAAACTGCTTAAAATAATTCTCTTTGTTACCAAATAAGTTCTGTTAAACCACTTAGTGCTCAAAATTCTATTATCTGATCGGTATTGAACAGAAATCTAACACTATCAGGAAATGAAAGATGTTTTTTACATTTTTGATAGTAAAAGAAAATGAAAACGCACTCTTTTTTTTAAAGCAACCAGAAGCTGTTCTGAGGGACAGGCAAGGAAAGAATAAGATCAAATAGTCTTTAAGAACAAGGATCAAAAAGGCATCAATTTACCCAGAGAGGGTTTTGCAAGCCTTTGTAAGAGTCCAAGAACTAAAGGAAGACTGGGACCAGAGACTGTCGCTGACTTCCATTAAGTTTCCCCGACTTTACTGGGCATTTACTCAATGAGGCACCAATCAAAGCTAAATTATGTTTACTAAGAAGAATGAAACACGGGCCACCAAAGAGAATGAAAAATAATGAAACCAAGTTTTTCCCTGTCTCATTCTCGTGAGCTGTTATTAATCAAAATAGGGAGCCTTCACTCTCTATCTAATCCGAGCCACACAGAAGAGATGGTGAAAGCCAGACACACGCCAGTGATCCAGACAATCCTGACACACATTAACCCTCCAATAGAGGCACAAATGTTCGTGATGAAGTGAAATCCCAATATTACCAGCTCATCTCTGCAAAGGAAATACTAAACATCTTCTTAACCTTTTGGATCTGTCCAGACTCCCCAGTCACCACTTAGAAAAATGTAATTTACTCATAGGTCAACAAATAGAATTTTTGGTTTAGTTTTTAAAAAATACTAATTTTGTACTAGACATACCTGGAAGGCTACAGTTAGATTTCTTTTTATGGTTTTATTTTTTATGTAAAAATGAAACATTTAGCAGCTTTAAAAAACACTCGAAATGCGCTTTTCTTATTACTGTTGCCTCCGTTTTTGGTGGCAGGGACTGATTCCAGGGCCTCATATATGCTAAGTGTATGCGCCACCACCACGCTAATGGTGCTTTTTGAAGGCACCGCAGATACATAACCTGCAGATCCTATAAAGCTAGGCACTGTCAAGGGCCTTCCAAAACAAGGGTTGGCATGCTGCGATCATACTGCTAAAGGCGCCTCACACATATTTCTTCTCTTTGCATTTCTCAGATGTAAGGAGACAGCAAGGCAAAAACCTGCTCTGCTGAGATACTCAACTTTGCTTTAAGGATAAGATCCTCCGGAATATTTCCCTACCACCAGCCTTTAATTCCACACGCACACTCCCGAATCCCAGTGGCCCTCCTGTAAACATGGTGTAACTGAAGTTCCGCCCTTTCAGACTCAAGACCATATTTTAATGAGTGCCTCGCTGTATTTGCAGTGGGTGCTACAGAGATCAGTGTTGAGAAAATGATACAACTTTTTTTCTTATTAGAAAAGTTTTAGCTGGGTGGGGTCACATGTGCCTATAGTCCAGGATCCTGGGGAGACTGAGTCTGCAACAGGAGTGTTCGAGCCCGGGAGTGACACCCTGTCTCAAAACAAAACAACAAAAACAAACCCGCAAAAACAAAACCACCCCAAGATAATGTGGAAATATTTCACTGCCACTGAACTATATACTTAAAAATAGCCAAAATGGTACAGTTGGTGTTATGTATATTTTACCACAATAAGAAAATATTCTTAAAAGAGGAAAGCCGAAACGGACAGCGTGAGACACACGAGTTTGATCACTGAGCACACGGGCCGCAGCAGTACCTTTGCGGAAGTGGCGGCAGGTGCGATAGAGTACCTTTGCGGAAGTGGCGGCAGGTGCGATAGAGTACCTTTGCGGAAGTGGCGGCAGGTGCGATAGAGTACCTTTGCGGAAGTGGTGGCAGGTGCGATAGAGACGCCGCATGGCCAGCTCCTGCAGAGGCAGCACCCGGTCGCGTTCCGTGCCGATGGCCTTCACCTCAGCTGGCAGGAAGACGGTCAGCTGCCCCGATGAAAAGGACAGCAGCTTCACCTCCGACACCTGGATGGGGGCCCCGCAGCTGCAGGAAGACACACCCACAGCGGCATGAGTGAGGAGGGCCAGCACACGTGTCTGGCACAATGCATGTTTGAAAACCTACAATGCTGCTACTGAGTTGCTGGAATTCTTTTCAAAGTGCACAGACGCTGTTCTGGGCTCCTCCGTAACACTTGGTTCAGAAATCTAAATTCGGCTGGGTTCAGTGGCGCATGCCTGTAATCCCAGCACTCAGGAGGCTGAGACAGAAGGAGTGCGAGTCTGAGCCTAGCCTGAGCTACACAGTGAGTCCGAGGCCCACCTGTACCATGTAGAAAGCCTCCGACTCCAAAACCAAAGCAAGCAACCGAAACTCATCGATGAGAGCATTGCTAGCTCACTGTGAGGCCCGGTCATTTCCAGCAAGGACAACTCTGAATTCCCCTTCAAAGAATTCAGTTTGCTTTGTGAGATCTATTTTCCCTCATTTTACTACCCTCTGCTAGTTGATGTCTACCGAACCTCTCAAAATAAAAAATTCATCAGTTGTTCTTTTCTTCTCTCCATCAGAAAATGGCACCAGGGTACCTATTTTATGCCAGACAAGATGGTTCCCTTCCCTCAGGAGAATAATTACAACTGCACTAGTGGGGTCAGGGAAGATGCAGTCGGGGGGAGTTCACAGAGCAGCCAGTTCTGACTCAGTTCGCCACTGTCACCAGGAATAACGGAAGGAGACATGGACTGTGAGCCGAGGGTGGGAACCTGTGCAGCAGGAGCCCCGCCCTAAAGAATATGGCTGTTTCTGGGGGGCAGCTTGGGCTGGAAAAGGGACACCGGATGTGGAAGGATGGGAGGGGGAAGCTGGGAACATGAAGTGAAGTTTGATGGCCCTAAGTTGAGGGGAAGACTCTTGGACGATTTTTAGAGAACTATCTGGCCACAATATGGAGGGCAGGGGAGAAACTGGTAGCAAAGAGGTAATGAAAACCATAAACACAGGGGGAAACAGGATTGGAGAAGTTGCTAGGGTCTCGAAAGTGAGTGTGAGGTTCGTAGAAGAGGTGTGGAGTAGCTTCTGTGGTAAAAGCCAGTGGCTTTCTCTGCATGGGCCTAAGGCAAATAATTCATAATTCCCAACTACTGATATTTGGGGGGTTAATCTGTTTAAAATACAAATGCCATTAAATTTCAGACGCAGAAATCATGGATGAGGTGGGCTTCACAAATTCCACTTAATGACATCTTTTTTTAAATAAAGAAACTGTATTGATTTGACCATAGGAACTCTCTGGTTTTTAGCCAGGAGTATGCTCTTCTATAGGCTATTTCAAAATAATCTAATATTGTAGACCTGAATTATAAGAATAATGTATGATAATTTTTATGAGCTAAATAATAAAGAAAGTAAAAGGAGACAAGAAGGAAGGGAAAAGAAAAAATACAAATTTGTGTATATAGATATATATACATACACACATAAGCTAAAATGATTGTACTACTAATTCTATTAGTTCTTGGAACAGAACAGCTAATACTCATAGGACTAGATCCATTTTGCATGCCTATATTTGGTAATTTGAGCAACTCTTTTGAAGATAACTATGCAAAATAATAACCATTGTTAAATTCCTATCATCTTGTTTTGAAAGCCTATACTGTTATTGTTTTGGGGTTTTTTTGTTGTTGTTTGTTTGTCTCTTTCGTTTCTTGTTTTTCTTGTCTGTCTTTTCCCCTCTTAAAATAAAATTTAAAAAATAATGAAGAAAGTGAAGAAAAAGTGAACAAGTTTCTCTCTTCAAACTCTATCTCTACCTTCCTTAAAGTAACCACAATTACCATTTTGGTTTTGGTCATTCTCTTTTCTCTACACTCAACCAAAAATGTGGTGACTCATGTTTTCTTCCTTTTTTTTTTCCAGTACTGGGGATCAAACTCACAACCTCACACCTGCCAGGCAGGTGCTTAAGCCACTGAGCCATACTCCCAGTCCAATTTTTGGGGGGGCAGGGTCACACTATATAGTTCAGGCTGGCCTTGCTCAAGTTGTAGCTCAAACCGGCCTTGAACTCACAATGCTCCTCCTACCTCAGCCTCCTGAGTGCTGGGATTATAGGCGTGCGCCACCACGCCCGGCTTCCCTATTATCTTTTTAATCCAATGGGATCATACAATACTGTAATGGGCTTTTGTTCATGTAATCTTTCAGGCCAGTCAGATTTAGAGAAATCTTTGCCACACCCAAGTGACATTTCATAGTGTAGACAAATATAATTTATTAACCTATTTATATGTTCATCTCATTTTTCAAAGTTTTCTGTCCTACTCCACAAACAACATCACAATAAATGTTACATCCACTCTTGTATTTGACTGTTTGCATTGTTGTAAGATATAACTCCCACAATGAGAATTGTTGGCCGTGAAAACTGAAAAATTTAAATGTCTGAGGTCTTTCCAAAAAGGTTGTGGGAAAGTATCCATTTCCCCAGAACTGGGTGTTAGCAACTATTTCGATCTTCTGCCAATCTAATTAATGAAAATAGTTCTCATGGTTGTTGAGTTTTATCACCTTATGACATGTTTACTGGCCATTTTCATTTCATTTCTTGAGAACTGTCCATTCACATCCTTTGCCTAATTTTCTACTGAATTAAAAATTTAATTCTTAGGAACTTCCATACTGGCAGAAACAATCCTTTGTCATATGTACTGAAATATTTATTTCCAAAAATATTTTTGTCTTATAATTTGCATATGGTGCTTTTTACCATCCAGCAGTCTTTTTTTTTTTTTTTTTTTTTTTTTTTTTTTTTTTTTTTTTTTTTTTTTTTTTTTTTTTTTTTTTTTTTTTTTTTTTTTTTTTTTTTTTTTTTTTTTTTTTTTTGCTTTCTGTTTTAAAATGTCAAATCTATCCACTATTTCCTTCAAGGCATCTAACTTTTCTGATTTCTTAAACAGAGTTGCCCTAATTTGAGGACTGTATATATATTAGCCAAAAGTTTCTTCTAGTGTAGTCATAGTATTATTTTTACATGTAGATGTTTTTATCTATCCTTTCTTTTGCTTGGTATGTAAAATTGGACTAAATATTTTTTCTTCCGAATGGACAACACTATTGGCAGCATTACTGAATGAAGCTCTTGTTTACCTCTGCTTTGAAATGCTCACATTATTATATTAAGTTCCCAAATTCATTTGAGTTACCTTGTGGAGTCCCTGATCTGCTCAGCGATGTGTTTGTTTAACCCTATGTCAATCCTTTACTGCTTTCATCACAACAGCTTTATAGAAGATTCCATCACCTGGTAAGTCTACTCTAACTGTTCATTTTTTTTCCTGCAATTCTCAGTTGTAAGTTACTCAATTTCAACTTTGCAGTCATTTTTATCTAGACACCCCCCAAACCTTGGGATTCAGATTAGAATCAACATAGATTTATATGTTAATTCGGGTGAGACAAGTCTTTCAAAATTAAGTATAAAATTAACCATTGCCATTTTTTACGTATCTTTTGTTAGATGAGGAAATTTGCTTCCATTCCTAGTTTGCTGACAGTTTTTTTTTTTTTTAAATTTTTATTAATAAATTAGGAATGGTGGTTGGGTTTGTTTCCCTTGGAGTCAACAGGCATAGAAAGCAGAGGTCATTTATTAGTAGTCTCTAGCAACTGCAAACTGCTGGAAAGAGCATTGTATCAGTAAAGATCCAGCCAGGAGACAGAAACCACACTGGTAATATGGACAAAGAAAACTGTAAGAATTGTTAACCTACAAAAAGGCTGCTCAACTACTAAAAATTGTATAGAAGTAACAAGAGCAGAAGGAGGCTGTCCCCTGAGAATGTAAGGACAGTGCTTGCTTCAGCAGCACCTATACTCAAAGAAGGGTAGGACAGTGAGAAAGGAAGCCACTTAAAGTCATAAACTTCGGGGGAAGTCTGTGGGGCCCATGCGCCCTGGGGCCAGAAGATGGTAGAGAACTGAGCACTACAGAAGGTTTGTATGTGTTTACTCAGTAGGACAACATTTAAGGAAATGATTATTTAGGGAAATAGTGTCATGTGGTAAATGGAATTTTGGCTAATGTCTTATTTTCTGTATCATACTAGCAAGGGTATGGTGCCCAGATACTTAGTCAAATATCAGTCTAGATGGCATTTAAATCAGCAGACTTTGAGTAGACTAGATCCCCCTCTACAACTCAAGTGGGCCTCATCCAATCAGTCAAAGGCCTTAAAAACAAAGACCAAGGTTCTCTGTAGAACACAGAGCTCAGTCTCTGGGCTGACTTTAGACTAAGCCGAAACATCAGCTCCTCCCTGGGTCTCAGCCTGCTGCTTTGCCCTGCGCATTTTAGTCTTGCCAGCTACTGTGTGAGCTGAACCTGAGGCATACACACGGTAAAATATTATTACCTGTTTCTGAACTTTATAGCCACATTGTAGTATAAGAACCCTGAACCAAACTGTGAAACAATGAGCATGTACTTTGAAACGTAAGCCAGTCAAGAATATTCACTTCGTACTCCTACTGACTCAGCGGCCACTGCTTCTGAACCTAACTGTGGGTGCACTGTATGTGGACAATGCCCAAAGAATCCAACCCGGAATACTTAAGAAAGCTTTAGAAAACTGAAAGCCAGATTCTTCCAGGTGCTTTCACTGTGTCCAATAATTAAAAAGACAGATGTCAGGCGTGCCACACAAGAGATAGAACATGAAAAAGTAGATGTGTCCTCACTTTATAGAAAGTTTAATTTTCCTTTGATAATTCTTTTAGCAGGAGTTTCTGCTTTTCACCACTGGATAAAAGAAGTTGATTAATTTTAAGATCCATTTATGAAATGCTTTCTGTGCTTCACACTGGAGAGTGAGCTATAGCTAGGTAGACAGGCTGCAAGGGAAGCCTTAACACAGGTTTTGTCCATCGGCGGTTCTTCGGGCAGCCTCCACCCTGTCTGCTCTCCAAGAGTTAGCAGCTCAAGCAATAGTCATAATTCTAGACCACAAAGGGGAGACTGCAACCAGGACACAGGCTGAGAGTACAGACAACGGAGGAGACCATGACGCTACACACCTAGCTGTCTGACCTTGGACAGTTAATCTTATGGGCATCCGTTTCTTCATTTCTAAAATGAGGGTAGTTGTGGAGGACCACAAGGATGACTCCTTGAAAGAAAAGAAATTATCTCTATTTTGGCTAAACCTGGCCCTATCTCCATGCATTGATATGTACAGAGCTGGCCAGGACTTTTCCTTATCCTTTTAATTGGCTTTAAGCAATGCAAATCAGTCTAGCCAGGGTCTGATATGTGGTCTTTGTTGACAGGTCAGTGTTTCCAGTGCCCGTAGCTCCCAAAAAACACGTGTGAGCCAGGCAGGAGGGAGGGAGAGCCATGCTCCAGTGCTGTTGGCTGGGATGGAGCCTCGTGCCATAGCCTTCCCAGGGTATAATATGTTACACATCAGAGCTGAAGCGCCGGCCTCAAAACATTAGATACTACCTGGAATTGTGTTATGCCTATTACTCTTTCTGCATATCTTTCTCTCTGCATATTGCCGAGGTGATTTCAGGCCTCCTACCTAGCCCCGCTCATAGCATTCATGTACTTCCTGCCATTCTCAGTGTCACTCATCCTGAAGCCACTCCCTTCTTCATGAATAAGTAAAACCTGGGGCTCTGGGTTGAGGCCTTTGTTCTGGTGAACCACCACCCCAGCGGGACCTAGGACCCTTGTGGCAACCCCACAACTAGAGATATGCCTTAGTGTCTTTATTCCGGCTGTGGGTTGCACTGCGAAGTGGTAGATGGGAATCAACACGCTAGAATTCCAATAACTTTCCTTTGGGATTACAAATATAAACTTCCCAGGCTGTGATGAGGAAGGGTTCTCTATAGGTAATAACACCAGAGTTGTAGGGAGGATTTTCATGCAGTAATGGAGATAATGAGTGCATTGTCTGGTACAGAGTAAGTACTGATTAATGTGTATGGCCACGCTTTCTATTATCATTTATTGTCACAAGTCAGATTAGAGTGATGATAGTCAAGGAGCAGAGGAATAATATGCACAGGGACCCAGCTCGGTGAACACACAGGGCACATGGAATTAAACCAGAGTATCTGGTAACTGGAAGAAAACTTCCAAGGGGGAAGACGTTGGAAATGTATTGGCCTTGAAAACTGAGTGCCACTCACTTAGAAAACATAATGAAGTGACGTGGAAGTAAGCCTACCTGTGATATGTTTCAATTCACAGTGAAATGAAAAAAGTGTTAGCACACAATTATTAAACCCTGGCACCTTAGATTTATAATGCATAGTTTTTTCAGATTAAGTGCCTAGGAAGTTACAAAATGAAGATTTGAATATGGAACCCTCAAATGAGTTGTTAAAATTAAAAATGTTAGTACCTTTTAGTAATACAGATAATTTATAGCAATTATTACCCAATTTCCTTTTGAATCAATATTTTCAGAACTATCATTCAACTTCTAGCCCAAAATAAGTTACAGTGTTCTCACTTTCCTGCTGAAACTGCTACATCTAAGCTTCATAACACGTATATGACTTAGCAAATTAATTTGTGTGCATGTCACACTCATCATTTCCCCTAAAAATGTGTTAAAATGTAGTGTAAATTCTCTTGCCAAAAGTACCCACATAGCAATCTTTATCCTTCAAAAAGTACGCATTTAATCTGTATGCTCATTTATGTGGAAAACATTACATTTCTCCTTTTTAGCAAAATCTTTTCTCCTCCTCTTCAGCAAAAATTTTTTTCCAGTTTAAAGAAAAAGAAAGAGGAAGGGTGGATATGGAGAAGGAAGGAATTGATTTTTATGTAGATTCTTTGTAAATAATCTATAATCTACATTATTTTCTATGTAAGCAATCATGCTTTTCACAAATGGAGACAGATTTATTTTTTCCTATCTTTGTTTCTTTCTTTTTTCTTGCCTTATTGCATTGGCTGGAATTCCCAATTCAGTGTTGAATAACAGAAATAATTTTTTATCTCTTTTTCTTTCTGCTCTCCCCCTCAATCTCCCTCTCCCAGTTTCACCCAATCTATTAGTGTTTGTAAGAGTAAACCTGAAAAAATAAATAAATAAATAAATAAATTTTAAAAAAAGAGACGGAAGGGGGAAGCCATGTTGTCTAGGAAGCATAAACCTTGTTCCGTACGAAGGGTCTTAGCTGGGCAGAGCTTCTTTGAGCTAGATTTTATTCTCTCTAGAATGTGCTTGTTTTGCCTTTATTCTTGAATATTTTCCAGGATGTAGAATTCTACTTCAATTGCATTTCTCTTTAGCACTTCAGGGACGTTGCTCAGCTGTTTTCTGGCCTCTGTGGCTTCTGCTGAGGTTAACGGGGCTTTCAAGCTGCTCCCTGGTACGTTGCTCCTTGGTGCTTTCTGCAGTTCCTTTTATTCTTTGGTTTTCAGCAGCTTTACTGAGGCACCGTTTTGTGTTTATACCGCTTAGTGTTCACTGAGCTCCTTGAAAATGTAAGTTTATGTCTCACATCAAACTGGGCAAAATCTGAGATATTATTTCTTCAAACACTTGTTACCATTGTGTCAGTTTCTATTCCTGTGGGATGCCAATCACACATGTGTGCATTACACTGGCAGGACCCTGAGGTCACATTTGTTTTTGTTATCTTTCTCTGTGTCCTTCAGATTGAGTCATTTCTACTGATCTACCTTCCAAGTTCACTGACTTTCCATTTACCCCATTAAGCCCAATTGTATTTTTCTATTCTAAAATTTCATTTTGTTTCTTTTTTAAAGTTTCTATTGTTTTATTTGTCTTTTCACTCATTACAAACCTATTTTTTTTTTCACTGAGAGCTATACAATAAAGTCTTAAAGTTTTAAACTTTTGTCTTGAGTCAAATGTGGTGGTATGTACCTACAATCCCAGTGTCCTAGAGGCTGAGGCAGGAGGATGTGGTGTCAGACTAGCCTGGGTTGCATTGTCAAACTGTCTCCAAAACCAACAGACAACCCACCCACCTCTATCTCAAATCCTTGTCTTCCAGTTCCAACACTGTGGGTCACCTCAGGTTAGTCTCTGCTGATCTTTTCCCTTGTGAATGGGTTCTGACTTTTCTTTCTTTCTTTCTTTCTTTCTCTCTTTCTCTCTTTCTCTCTTTCTTTCCTTCTTCCTAAATGCCATGCAATGGGGGACACTACATCCTAGACACTGTGAAAATCATACTGTGGAGACAATGGATTCTGTTGTACTACTTTGACACTCAAAAAGAAGTGTTCATACTTTCTTTGTTTTAGCAACTTTGTCTCCTGAGGGACAGCTTAAATCCCTTTGGCTCATGTATGCAGCCAGGCTACTCTGGGCTGCCCCAAGGAAGTGGTTCAGACATCCACGATTGATTTATGGGCAGTTTCCACCCCCAGCCCCATAATGGACTGTGATCTACAGGTCACTTTTAGTCTACTGGTTTAACTCAGAATAAAGAATGCATTTCTCATACAAACAATTCTATTATCTTAAGTGGTTATATTAACAACCCATTAGAAAGTCACTTAACCAATTGCTCCCAAATCCTGCTACAATTTATTCTTACACAAGAAAAAAGCAATGTAAGTGCTTGTACTGCTCTCCCAATCAGATAACTGGAGAAATAACTCTGGTGCGGGATCACTTTTACAATTAAGTTCTTCTGACTACACAAATAGGCCAATTACCACTCTCTGAAATTCTGACACGGGACAGACCTCTCTTTCTGGCTGTAACATAGCAGAACTGAAGACATTTACCCCTGTGGCAAGACCAAGAAAAATCCATAGAAAATAAAAAGTGCACCTTTCTATGGAGCTAGCAAACAGCATGGACACAAGGAAGCTGTGACGGCCAGTCCCAGAGGGCTGCCCTGTGTGACCAGCAGGCCGGACAGAGAGGACGGTGCGTGCCGTCCGGCTGAGTTGCAGAGGTCAGACCGTCCCACCCCGGCCCCGCATCCCGCATGTCCATCTCCCCACCTCTCTCAGGGCGCTGACTGTTTGTGTTACAGTTATTTTTGTCAGGATAAACATCTAAGTTATCTTTGTTTTTCCTGTAACTCCTAGTACAGAGCTGAGTTGCTGGCTAGGACTCAGTAACTAATGAATAAACATATAATTAGGAGGAGCTAATTTTATTCAGGTTTCCATGAACATCTAAGATAATTCTGTGAGGCTTCCGAAATTTCTTAAAACTGTACAACATTTGTTGGTTGATTTTTAAATGTCTCTTATGCATAATCTACACCATTCTTTTCTCTATTATCCCTGAGCTACTAATCTATATATATGACATGTATAGAGAACACACACACACGTGTAAGTCGGCACAGATAGCAGACTGGACGTATGGTCCCACAAGTCCCTAAAGCTGATTCCTTTTGCAGCGCCATAGCTCCAGTTCCCTTGGACCCTGGAGCTGAGCAGGACACCGCGACTGTCTTGGTGAGGCATGGTGAGCAGAGCCCAGCGTGCGCTTATACTGGGGATTCCATCCCTCGCCGTGGAGAACCAAGTGCACTGAACCTTCGGCTTCAGTTTCTTCAGTTACTTCTCATCCCTGTTGTCCCTGGCTAGACAAGGACGTGCATGAGGGCAGATGCTGCATGGCTTTGCCCAGCACTGCACGGAGGAGCCGCTCAATAAACGCTCACGGAATAAACAACTGATGCAAGGTTCAGACTCAAGGAGCGCACTTTGAAAGCCTCAGATACACTCACTACCTTTTTTCTTGTACTTTCCTCAGAAGGCTGTTCTACTCCTTTCCTCTCCTCGGCCCTGGGCTAAGGCAGGAAGCACCACCACTCTGATTTGGCACAGCAGGCGTCCTTTTTCATGTATTCAACAGATAGACAGAAGGACAAGGACCCTTAATTTTTTCGTCAGGGCTTCATTCAGCATTACCATGAAAACCCTGAACACATTTTCCATAGAAATGCCATTGAAGAAGTATCACTTTTGCACTCAGGAGGCTGAGGCAGGAGGATCCTTGCAAGTTCAAGACCAGCCTGAGGTACAAAGTGAGCTCAAGGCCAGCCTGAACTGTGTAGCAAGACCCTGTCTCAAAAAGACACATACACACACACGAAGTATTACTTTTGGAGTACAAAATAGGTTAAAAAACCTTATAATGGGCTTGCTTAGGGATGTAATGAATGGAATTAAAAATGCATTGTGAGTTTTGACTTAAATCAACAGACCAAAAGTGCCTTTTAGATCAGAGTCTATTTGCAAGAGGGGCTACATACACCCCCAAAACAGCTAATATTAGAGAAGTGGTTATTTCATACTGTCCTCATAATTTTATTATTAACAAAATGAGCTCTTAATAATAAAAATACAAACTATTAACTAATATTTTGTATATTTTCCCATATTATTTATTTCCTCAAAGATTTGGAGCTTTTACAAAATTCATCAGAACTGCTACCAGACACCAGCTCAAAGATGAAAAACTATCTTTCTTCTCAGCATACATAAAACTGTCTGGCAGTCCATAACATCCATATAAAAGCTGCGTTTGGTGGCGCACACCTGTAAACCCAGCACTTGGGAGGCTGGGGCAGGAAAACCATCACAGGTTTGAGGGAAGTCTGGGCTACATAATGAGTTCAAAACCAGCCTGCCTGACACAGTGAGACCCTGTCTTTAAAAATTCTGCAAATAAACACCAAAGCAGAAGGTGCTCTCTCTTAAATAAAAGCGATTCCTTAATTGTTCGGTGCAGTCTCGGAGGGTTTTGGTGCGAGGAAAGTGTATCACAAGGAATGAGAACCCTTCGCTCACCACTTGGAAGACTTAGGCTGTAGGAAAAAGTCTTTACAAATGCACTGGGATTAATGACTGTGTGGGAGCACAGCTGTGACAAAATCATGGCGCTGAAACCCCTACCACACATCACTGCTTCACGGAAGGCTCTGGAAGAAACCTCTCAGCTTGGATTTCATCAGCCTCCATAGGCACTGAACTCAGCGAGGGTTTTCCCAAGATAAGACATGTCTAATTTTTCCTAAGGGAAGGCCACTCCTCCTGGGACAGCCTCTCTGGAGCAGCCATGGCTCTGTGCCCAGGCCCTGGAGCCAGGCCAGCAGGGGAATAGCTGTCCTCAATGCATGCGCTTCCTGTCATCCCAGTTCCTGCCAGAACCACGAGGAGCATCAGACAGGTTATGCAAGGCACTGGGGCTGAAGTCAGAGGCAGATGCTCAGGGGTCTCAGAGGTGAGGCTGGGCCCTGGAGTGGGGAAAGCAAGGCCAGTCACATGCAGCTTCCGGGAGTGGAGCGGGCCTCCTCACCTCAGACCACCCTGGGGAGCACTGCAAGGTGGCCGTCACCCTGCTGTCTAATGAGAAGCTGAAGCCATCTTCCTAAAAGCCTAAAAAGGAAAGATTATGCTGCTCTGAGAATAACAGGCCATCATTTCCTATGGACTGACATATCTGTTTTGGTTCCTGGAATCATGATTTGTATTGAGTGACTCAAATGTTGAGTTTTAAATATTTCCAATTGGTAAAATCCTAACTACAAAGGTTGTCACTGGAGGGAAATAGTCATTATGGTTCAGTTCAGACAAAAGGTGATTCTTCCACTTTCTGTGACTGATAACAGTGCCTTTATAATGGCAGCTGTGACAATGTAACAGTGTATCAAATCATCACATCATAAATAAACATATACAATTTTATCTGTCAAGTATCCCTCAATAAAGCTGGAAAGATAAAGCTGTTTATTACCATAGCAAAAAAAAAAAGTATGTGTGAATTTGTTTCTCCTTTGACTAGAAAAAAATAAGCTTGCTGATTGAATCCAGAGCTCTCTAACTGAATCCAACATGCTATATTCTACATCACCTGCTTGTAACCTTAGTTTTTAAGGCTAGTTGGTTTAGCATATGAAGGCCAAACACTAAACTGAGCGGCATTATCAAAACTATTCCATTTATTTTTCAGTCTAAAATGTGAAGTCAGTCTTACCCACTGCACCCGATGACTTTGTTGTACAGGTACGATGGCAGCCCTTTCAGGTGAATATTGTTATCCACGTACACATACTGTAGTTCTCGAGATCGACCTAGATCTGGAATAGAAAGAAAAGAGCTGTAATTCCTTTCAGTAGGCACCATGACCATATGAAATGTAATGTCTTCAAAAATTTATACTCTGGAAGAAAAAAATGTGGTAGATTTAATTTTGACTGTGAGATGACATCAGTTGCAGTATTAAATTGTACATCAGAAAATGTGGCTGTAGAAAAGCTACTTAACTAACCTAGACTTGATTTCTTGAACAGTTAGATAAAATAACTAGGATTAGAATATTATCTTTCCACAAAAAGATTCTTTGACATTTTATAGCCAAGTGTAAGTTAAGAAATTTGCTGCAGGTGATTGATTTTCATTTTTCAACATAGAAAATGTTACACAAAGTAAGTTGATAGCTCGACCTAAGCAAGCCCACTTCTGCCTGCTGGTGACAATTTTGTTACTTGGCCAAACTTTATAGTCAGGCCCCTGAACCTTCTGGTAGGTTCATCTGTGCAATTCCTTGTAAAACCCAGTTTTAACAAAGAACCTTGCTATGTCAGTTTAGCAAGAAACTCCCTTCCCCACAGCTGACCACCCTCACTACATGAGCAGGCTCCTCACCCTTCGCCATCTCTTAGGTGATGTCTGATCACCTTGGCCCCTCTGCAGCAAGAATCTTGTTAGGTCAATTAAGCCAGAATTCCCTGTACCCTCTTAGTAACTTTCCGCCCACTGACTCCCACCAGCCTGCTCTTTGACTGTAAATTTCTATTTGCCCATCCTGTATGCTGAGTTGACCCAATCTCTCTCCCCTACAGCAAGACACCATCGCAGGGGTGTCTGTACCTATTTCAATGGTTGTTTATAAAGTCTACTGGGCTTTAAAGTGTCACTGAATTTTTTTTTCTTTAAAAATTTTTTTTCTTTAAAAAATTCATATATCAAGATTTCCTATCATGCTTAGAAGCAGGCAAGAGAGGACTCGAATTTAGGAGCCAAGCAGATGTGGAAATGGACCTAGCTGTCTTGTAGCTACAGGGTAAGCACAAACCAATCTCAGGCCTCAGAAAGGCGGGAAGGTGGGGTTGACAATAATATGAGTCAGTGAGCAGGGGTTGGAATGAGAAAAGGGGAGACAGGTCTGCAACAGAAACAGGATTCTGGGCCCCAGATATGTACTTCCCAGAGGCGGCGGGGAAAGGTGGGGGGCAAAGGTTGGAAGAGGGCTCAGTGAGGAAATGCGATTCTACATCCCGAGGGCCATCTCCAGCCAGTAAGGAACACAGACCAAGCATCCGGACCATCCCTATCCACGTGCACCACAATCTGTGCCCGCCTCTGGTTTCCACTCCTAGCACTCACAGAACAGGGCCGTTGGTCTCTGTTGCCACAGAGGCATACAAGAGAGCTCTGAGCAGCGCTGTGGCCCCTCTGCTTCTGAAAGCAAGAGCAGCATCTTTGAAAGGGTGTCTAGAGTCCTACTTGTAAACATAGGAAACAGGCTAGAAGAGATCTCATCTTCCTAGAAGTTCCATGGTCTAGGACAGACAAGAGCTCCAATACTGGTAAGTGAGGAGGTTCTTAGATACACTTACAGTCCAAAAGATAAGCCATTTACCCATTAAGGACATTTCAGGCACTATGCTAGGCCCTGGGGATACAGACATGCGCACTGCATTAATGGATGGGAACATGGACATGGAAAGTGATAACTGCAGTATGATACAATCGTTGCTATTAGAGGGTTGTGTAAAGTCTACAGCTCACAGATGAGTCCCACACCAAGCGAGAGGAGGGTAATACGAGGCTGGGGTGAGGAAAGACCCCTGGGGCAGCAGATCGGTAACAGTTAACTTCACCCCCTCTTCTTCACTCCTAGTCTTACTACGACAATCCTTCCTGCGACTAGCATTGGAGAAAGTTACAAAAAGCAGCTAAAACTAGCGTAAGAATGGGCTATGAAAGGTAAAGTGGCGGTCTCTGGGAGGTAAGGAAAGGAGGTGGCTACCAGCTGGAGAGTTTCAGACACAGTGTTTTACAGTATCTAACAAAAGGAAGCAGAAGTGATGAGTATGCTTGCAAAATCTAAATCACAGAAGGCACTGGGGTGTCCTCCTTTCTCTCTGGGGTCACTCGTCCTGGAGCAAGATGAGTCCCTTGTCATCAGGCCACTCCTGCAGCCTTCAGAGAGTTGTCTGTGGGCATCTGTAAGCAGATCTCCATGACCCAGGTCAAGTCTGGCTCCACACCCAAGACTATGTAAATATCCTGTTCTTCCTCAAAATTTTCACCATTAATTTTAGCCCTCATTACCAGAGCTTGTCTGTAGCACTACACAGTATTTATCTAATAGTGATTTTCTACTTTCATGCTTCCGGCTACATTTATTAATTGGAATTCTTCTGGAAGGAAGAGCTATTCTTTCTCTCTCATTTATTTGATTTTTATGTCCATAGAATTCATGGATACTTATTTTATTGTAAAGGGTTAAAAAGCAAATATTAACATCACTTACCTTGTTGGTCAGAATGTTTGTTTTGGCAATTAGGAACAACTTTGGGTTGGTTACTGCATGCTCTTTCAACAAGTCCTCATTTGTTTTTGCCTATTTCCAGACTTTTAGGTACCAGAATACACTGCACACTCAGCTTATAGTTTCTCTGCCAAAGCCTTGAAATCAACGACTTCCCTAAGGAGCCTTAGTGCCTTTTGCTGGAGTAGTGTGTTTGGAAACCATGATCTGAGAGCTAGGTGTGCTCATCACTGCTGGGTGTCATCACTTCAGGGCTCTTGCATCGAGGAAACGTGCACACTGACACCTGTATGTGTATATATCTCTATCCTTGGAGGTGTGTGAGAACATCTGCTTCCTCCAGGAAGCAGAATATGCTGTTATATTTTAAAGTTATTTTTGCCATTCTGGTAGGTAAGTAATGGTATCTCAGCATTGTTTCAGTCTTCATTATTCTAAATGAATACTTAAAAAATATATCTGAAGGGAATTCTTATACAGATTAATTTTGCAAACTGTTTACACAAATCTTTTCCCTATCTTGCTATCAGGTTTTTGGTATTTGGGGCCCTTATTTTTTAGGACCATAGTCCCATATCTGTGGCATATGTTATAAACATTTTCTCCTAGTTTGGAATGTGTCATTTGACTCTGTGGCTTTTGTCATACAAAATATTTTAAAAATCTGTTTGTAAAATTTGTTAGTCTTTTTTTTGTTTTTGTTGTTGCTTCTAAACTTAAAAAAAAAAATTCCGAAGTTTCTCCCTGTAACAACAAAGGTTAAAGCAGAATTTACTTATTTTGCATGTGTGTATGTGTGTGTGTTTGCATGTTTTTTTTTCCTTTTCCAAAATTCAGGTTCTTATTCCACTTGGAATTTATTCCTATGCATGATATAAAATGTACGGCTAAGTATTTCTTTTTCCATTTGGTGATCCAGCTATCATTTAGGAACTTTGAGTGCATCTTTATCCCACTAAGGCCAACAAACAAACAAACAAAAACCCCGTTATGACTAGAAGAGAAAAAAATAATAAAGCACACAGATTCCAATAGAAAATAACCGTGTTGCTAAATCATATCACAAACATGTAAAAACAAAAGAAAGGCACTAATCCAAAGAAGGGCATGTCATTAGAAAATTAGTACACTGTGGGGAATAAGCGCGCCAAAGAGTCTGCAATGTCACTTACTAGCAATCTGAGCAGAGCCTTGATATTTGCGTGTGTTAAGTGGCATGACAGAGTCAGGTTCCTCAGCTTTATTAGGACTGCTGAATGAGAAAGCAATCTATTGTGCAAATGACTATACAATGTGCTTTAAGTATCAAAATCTAGAATTACCAAAATACTGGATCCTGCTACTATAGTAAACTAAAAAGTTGAATATACTTATAAAACAAAACATAGATGGGAAAGAAACAAATACCAGAATCCACTTGCAACAGAAAACATATCAAAATTACACTTAGAATTCCTACTCTTAAATTTCTTCACTACTCTTATACATAAATTTTAAGCACAGAAAAATTTGTAGACTTCAAAGGCATATAGAAAACTTAAGAAGTTTTTTAAGAAATGAAAATTATATTGATAAACTACAAATGATCTCTGGTTTCAGATTTGCCTCTCAAAGCCCTTAGAAAGCTAACTCAAGAAAAGCCAACAGAAGAGTCTTTACTTGAGTTTATGTTATCTGTAAGGAGTGTAGCATAGAAATTAAGAAAGGACAGAGACTTGGAGTCAGACAATCTGGCTTTGAATCCTCATTCCTCTACTTACTACATATATGGTCTTAGTTTCTCCTCTGGTTTCTTTCTTTTTCTTTTTTTTTTTTTGGTATCAGGAATTGAACTAAGGACCTTGCACTTGCCAGGCAGGCTCTGTGCCACTGAGCTACATCCCTGGTCCTTTCATCTGAATAATAGAGAAAATAAATCTGTCTCTTAAGTTTAGTAAGTATTATTAAAAAAAGTTTATAAATTATCAGGCAGGACTCTTATCATGTAGCCATCTCCAATGTATAGCAGTTATTATTCTCATTATTATTAGTAAGTGACACACTCGGAAGTATGGCATATAGTAGAAGGCCAACTAAGAGGGAATTCTCCTTGGCATGCAGCAAATGGTACTAGCACACTTCTATACTTTAATTGTACAGAAAAGAGTCAGAGGCTACAACCTCTGGAGACAGTGACTCATCCCCTCAAACCAAGGATACAAAATGGGAAATGACAGGAAGTACCTCAATCTAATACACCACCAAAGGGCTTGTGCAAGTTAAATGGGGTGACACTCAAAGATCAGACTACAAAGTTATACAAAAGTTGATACTTGCTACTTCTTATACAGTCTTCTTTCCTAGCCCAGTGCTTTTTTTTTTTTGAAACATGAGTAATAAATGATTTAAAAATAAGACTTGGTTTACATTTTTATCTTAGGTTTTAAATATTCCAGAGAATCTGATTCATACCCCCTGACCACAATTTGAGGAATGCAATTTCTCATGCATGCCATAGTAGTATGAACTATTTTATGCTAAATTTGAGTCGAAGCTAGTATCTGCCTCATTCAAAGCTTTTATGTAGTAGCCAGCATATGGCCAAATAGACATGCATGTTTAATACAGATAATTAAACTTTCCAAGTAACAAAATCTGATGCAGAGTGAAAAAACCTTGTGGAAATGACATAACATAGTGGGTTTGGAGTCAGAAGTAGGTCTAAATCCTAGCTCTCCACTTACTGCTTCCTGAGTCCAAGAGAAATACAATGCTCTCAGCATTTATTTCCTGTTTCCTCTGCTGTCTACTACTTACCTCTTAGACTTGTTTTAAAGATTAGGCAACATATATAGTGCTAAGCTGCATACCTTACAAAATAATTGGTGTTTGATACATCTCAAGTCTTTTACCGCCTTCTGAATATAAAGAAAAGATCAAGGGAGAGAGTGCCGGATGGTGACCAGAACCAGGCAGCTCTGTCGTTTTAGCTGACACAGCACAGCCTGCTGGTGAGGCTGAAGCAACTAAATGCCAGGCAAGGTCACAGACTGCAAAGGCGGAGGGCTGACAGCCTCGCCAGGGCGGGCTCTCTGGGCTGGCAAAGCCCCAAGCACGATGGAGTGGCTTTTTAAGCCATAATGAGGTTAACATATGAGCATCTGCTGCCCGAAAAAGCTTTGAGATAGTTCTTATATGAACACAGAACATTTTCACTCAATAATTAGGAAGAGACCATTTATCTACTAACTAATGAGGTCATTTGTTTTCTTCCTTCGATTAATATTAATACACAAATACTTTGCAATAAATACACCATAAATATGTGCACATTGTGTAAAATTTATAAAGCTAGGAAGTTACCCAGCCTAGCAAGCTAGGTTCCAGAACCTGAAAGAACTTTTCCACATGGCTTTTCAAAGTACTATACCTAAAGTATTTATTTCCCTTTTACCTTCCAGACTCACAGATTACAGTTTGTTACTTAGAATTTAGCAAAAGTTCGGGCCAGGGATTTAGTGGAGCAAACACCCGCCTGGTAGGCATGAAGCTGTGAGTTCAATCCCTGGTACCAAAAAACCAAAACAAAACAAAACAAAACATGAAATTAGCAAAAGTTAGGAGTCGTGCACAAACTCCAATTCTTTTCGTTTTTTTAACCTCAAGGACTTCACACATGCAGTCCACATGGCTGAAGAAGGAACAGCATGCTGTCATGTTTAGGTTGTTGTTCTTTTAAGCCTAACTGTAAAGGCAAGCCGGAGGGACAGACAGCACAGCCCCACGGCAGAACAGGACCTGTGCCTGCTGCACACTCGTCGCCGCACAGAACTCGTCACAGGGTGAACGACATAGTCTCTCCAGCAAGGAGGGGACAGCAGAGACCCCACGGGCACAGCCAGAGGCCAACACTGGCTGTCTGGAACACTCTGTCAGTATTAAGTCAATCATCGCAGTTCAGCATATCAGAGATACTAGGAGTCATAATTACAACATTTTTAAAATTACTAAAGGATGTGGGGTTTTCTACAGTGAATTCAGGGTACTTTACAATGTGTTCCAAATAATTTTTACATTAATTTAAATTATCAATAAGATATCTTTGATAATGAGAATATTTCAGTCATTTTTTTAGAATAAGGAAATTGTTGTGTCAACTGCTTTAAATATACAAACCACATATATATATATATATATATATATATATATATAAACTCCATTAAACCTTTTACTCATACTTTCTGATCTTTTGAGTTTCACAAAATAAAATTTTACAATGAATAATAATTTAATAAGGTACTATATATCCAGTAGATAACTAATAATTTTTTTATTAATTAAATGTATTGGTACATTTTAAATATATCTAATGATCAGTTTCATCATAGGGACTTTGTACCTACGCACGACTTACTCAGTGCCTCTTTTTTCCTCCGTTCCTTTAACCTCCCTTCAACTCTTCTTCCTCTTGCTATTTACAAAAGCTTTGTTTCCATTTTTTCCTGCTTTCTCATGGTTTTCTTTTCTTTTCCTTCCTTCCCACCCCCCCTCCCTAGTTCCCCTTCCCATTTGAGTATTTTCTTCCTATTTCATAATATTTAGTACATATTCTGGTCCTTACTTACAGTTTCAATTTCTCACACCATAGAAGAAACAATGTGATATCTACCCAAGGGTATTTCATTTAAGAGTATGGTCTCAAGGTCCATTCATTTATCTATAAATGTCTCAAATTTATCCTTTGTGTCTGAATAGCACTCCATTGTACAAAAAAACTACACTCTCTTTATCCATTAAATGGATGATGGCATTTGGGCTGTTCCCAAGATCTAGCTATTACAAACTGTGCTGCTATAAACATGGGTGTACATATATTGCTGTGGTATGATGTTTTAAATTCTTTTCAGAATATACCAGGAAGAGGAGTAGCTGGGTCAAATGGAAACTCTAGTTTTAGGTTTTTGAGGACTTTCCACACAGTGGCTACATCAGTCTACACTCCCAACAGTGGAAAAGGGTTCCTTTTCCCCCACAGCACGGCCAACATTTGTGATTGGTTGATTTTTCTGATGACAGCCTTTCTTTCTGGAATGAGGCAGAATCTCATTGTTTTCATTTGGATCTCTTGAGTGACCAGTGATATAGAACATTTTTTTGTATATTTATTTTCTGTCTCCACTTCTTCATCTAGAGGTGTCTGTTCATTTCAGATGCCCATTTTTGGAGTGAGTCTTTAAATGAGGGAGGGTCCGATTTTTTTTTTTTGAGTTCTTCATATATTCTAGGTATCAGTTCTTCATCTTAGGAACAGCTGACAAAAGTTTTTTCCCACTCTGTGTGCTGTCTCTTCACTCTGTTGATGATTTATTTTGCTGTGCAAAAGCTTTTTTAATAAGATGAGATCCCACTTGTTGATTCTTTGTAGTATTTCCCTGTGGTCTGGGTTTTGTTCATGAAGACTTCAACTACACCTGTCTTCAGGAGTTCTATCTAGTCTATCTTCCAGCAGACTCAGTGTTTCTGTTTAATATTTAGGTCTTTGATCAATTTTGATTTTAGTTTATTGCATGGTGAGAGACATAGGTCTAATATTTGTCTCCAGAATGTGGAAAGCCAGTTTTCCCAGCACCATTTATTAAAGGGGCTATCGTTCCTCCTTTGAGGGTGTTTGGCCCCTTTGTCAAAGATAAGTTCGCTGAGTGTGTTTGGAGTTATTTCTGCATCTTCTACTCTGTTTCATTGATCTCTGGGTCTGCTTTTTATTTTATTTTATTTTACCAGTACCATGCTGTTTTTATCACAGTAACTTTGTAGTATGATTTGAAGTCAGGAATTGTGAGTTTTTGCTATTCTAGGTCTCTTCTGGTTCTAAATAAATTTTAGGATTGTTTTTTCTAGTTCTGTGAGATATGCTGTTGGTATTTTGATCGAAATTGCATTAAATCTGTGTAACAATTTTGAGAGCATGGCCATTTTCACAGTATTGGTTCTTCCTACCCAAGAACAAGGGATATCTTTCCATTTCCTGATATTCTCTTCAATCTCCTTTTTCAGAGTACCATAGTTTTAAATGTAAAGGTCTTTTAATTCATTAGATTGATTCCTAAGTATTTCTTTTTTTTTGGATGCTATTGTGAAGGGTGAGGTTTCTCTAATTTCTGAGTTGTCTGTGTACAGGAATGTTACTGATTTTTAAGTGTTGACCTTGTATCCAGCTATGTTTCTGAATTTGGTTATTAAATCTAGAAGTCTTTTTGTGGAATTTTTGGGGTCTTCTGTGTAGAGTATCATGCCATTTGCAAATAATGATGATTTAACTTTTTCCTTTTTTATCCTTATTCCTTTTATTTCTCTCTCTTGTCTAATTGCTCTGGCTAATGTTTCCACACTATATTGGAGTGGTGAAAATGGTCATTCTTGTCTTGTTCCTGATTTTACAGTGAAAGTTTTCAGTTTTTGACCATTTAATATGATATTGGCTGTTGGTTTATCATAGAAGATTTTTATCAGATTGAGATAAAGACAATCTATTCCAATTTTCTGTAGGGCTTTTATCATAAGTGGGTGTTGGACTTTGTCAAATGCTTTTTCTGCATCTGTTGAGATGATCATATGGTTTTTGTTCTTGGTCCTGTTAATATGGTATATCACATTTATTGATTTACATATATTGAACCATCCATACATCCCTGGGGTGAATCCTACTTGGTCATGAGGTACAATTTGATGATTTGCTACATTCTGTTTGCCAGTATGTTACTGAGGATTTCGGCATCTATGTTCATTAGGGAGACTGGCCTATAGTTCTCTCTCTTGGTTGGGTCCATCTCTGATTTTGGTATCAGGGTAATACTTTGTTCCAGGAATGAATGTGGGAGTATTGCTTCCCGTTCAGTTTCATTAAAGAGTTTGAGAGTATAGTATTATGCCTTCAATAAATTTCTCGTAGAATTCAGCAATGAATCTATCAGGACCTATGCTTTAATTTTGGTAACTTTTTAATTATGCCTTCAATTTTCATTGACTGATATTGGGTTATTTAGAACTTTTACATCTTCTTGATTCAGCTCTGGTATTTTATTGTATCTAGGAATCTGCACTTTCCATCTTACTAGAATAAAGGTTCTCAAAATAGGTAACAGTGATCTTCTGGATTTCTGTAGGACCTATTGTGATTTCATTCACTTCATTCCTAATTGCTTGAATATGAGTCTTTTCTTTTCCTTCTTTCTTTTTTTTGGGTAAGGTTTGTCAATTTTATTCAATCTTTCAAAGAACCAACTCTTTGATTCATTGATTCTTTGTATTTTTATTTATTTATTTAGTCTCTATTGCATTAATTTTTGCTCTTATCTTTATAATTTCTTCCCTTGTACAAGTTTGGGCTTGACTTGTTCTTCTTTTTCCAGAAGCTTGAGGTTCAACATTAGGTTGTTTATTTGAGATCGTTCTGCTTTCCTAATGTGAGAATTCACTGTTACAAATTTCCCTCTTAGGACTGCTTTCATTGTATCTCCTAAGGTCCCGTATGTTGTATTGGCATTATCATTTAATAACAGATACTGCTTGATTTCTTAATTTCATCTGTGACTCACTGGTTGTTCAGGAGGTTGTTATTTAATTTTCATGTGTTTATGGAGTTTTTGTGGTTTCTTTTGCCAGTGATTTCCAGTTTCATTGCACTATGATCTGATAATATGCACGGGATAATTTCAATTCCTTTACATTTACTTAAGCATGTTCTATGAGCTAGTATCTGGTCTGTTTTCAAGGATAACAATTGTTAAATTTTAAAAAAGACTGATTGTCATAGGTTTGTATGACCAAAGCCTTGCTTTGCTATTGGTTTAAATAGGCATGCTTTAGCATCTTTATTTCTCTTGCACAGTTCAAGTAGAGAAATAATAACTAATAGCCTAATAATAACTAATAATAACTGTGCCAGATGTTTGGGGCCCAAAAATGAAGATAAACAGTAGTCCCTACGCTTTCTTACAGTCTAATGAGAGAGGAAAAAATAGTTCATGTTGATTGCATACTTATGGGATATTTGTTGAGTGAGTTGTACGTAAAAGGATTTTACTGAATTCTCATGATAGTGCTACGAAACAGGTGTTAATGTTACTCCGTTGCTGAGACTTTGATTAAGTAGCCTTTCTCTGCTCAAGTTCATGTAATTATTAGATGGCAGAGCTGGGTTTAAAGGCACATCTGCCTGCTTCATCATGATGTTTGCTAGTAGCCTCCCCTACGCATAATTTCTTGTTAAACAGGGTGCTCCTACAGTGGATAGGCAGCACTGCCTAGTAGTACTCATAGGTGATGGGGAAATACAAGCGCTGGTGCTGTACCCAAGGCATCTAAGTGTGATGTCAGAGCTGGGTCATGGAGCAGACACTGCTAAAGAGATAAGCAATGAAAGAAGTATTTCTTTGCTTCCTTTGAAAGATCACAAAACGAGAGGGGTATATGCTTGAAAGCTCTGCTACTCAGGAGTCTGAGGCAGGAAGAGGCTGAGGCATGAGGATTGCAGGTTCAAGGTTATCCTAGGCAACTTAATGGGACTCTCAAAATAAAATATGTAGGACTGAGGATATAGCCCAGTGGTAGAGTACATGAGGTGCTGGATTCAGCCTAGAGTACCACCAACTCCTCCTCCTCCAAAAGACCAGACAAATGGGTGGTTCTGACTCACAAATTTAGGGCAGACTATCAACAATTCTTTCAGAGAAGATTTCAAGAAGGAGACTTTATGATGGTCTGATGAGGCACAGACAGCATATTATTATCTAGCACCATGGCAGCAAAATGTCCGCACTCTGCATAGTATCTTGAACTGTCGCGCAGCTGGACTGCCATCTGTGTCACTATGTTTTGTTTTGAATTGAAGAACTTTGCTGAGAATTGTGACTTATGGAAGTTTCAGGTTCTTGCTTTTAAGTCAATTGACAACACCTTCCAGACTCCCTAGTACTGCACATTCTCATCACTATTTTGAAAGCTGTAAGTTCCAGAACCAAGATAACAAACTATTTTTGCTGGTGAACATTCTGCTCATGGCTCTATTCCTCATACTACTTCTTTTCCTAAACTTCACATCTGTGCCTTTTTAAGAATGAGTAGCACTTTCTTTGCTTTCTTTTTAATTGATACTTGGAAAACAGGGCTCTATTTCTTCATGCTAATCCTCCATCTCCCGTCCAATCCCTACTCTATTTTTTAGAGAAGAAGACCCTTTGTTCACAAAAGCTCATCTAACTTAGGTGTAATGTTCTCATCACTCAATAGCATTGCAAGTCAACATCCGTGCCCTGCTAAAGAACCCATGCCAAATAATCCTGTTAATTCCCTAAGAAAACTTAAGGCAAGAGCAAGAGCCTAATGCCACGAAGAAAGTAAGGGGTGGGGGGCGCACTACAAAACAGTGTATAGCCAGACAGGGACACAGAATTTTTCATCACCAATTCTTGCAAAAGGAGCTCAAAAAAGAGCACTTAATATCCATTTTCTTAAAGAAGGTTTCATCCCAGAGTTATAACTTTACTCCTGAAACACAGTCTCTTTGGATGTTACCTAACAGATCAATTCTCTCCCATGTCTTCCCACTGCCAGTTTTAGAACCTTATTTCATGACTTTCTTTTATTTTCCAATATTTCTCTTTTTTATTTTTAAATTTCTTTCCACTTTTTTATTCCTTTTCCTTTGATTAGTGACCCACCCAACAATTCCTCCAGAGCACAATTTTAGTCACATTTTGTTCCCCTTTAGAAAGCAATTACCATAATTTCTACTCAGAAACAGGCCAGCCTCCAACTTCTGAGACTGTCTCTACTAGAATAAACTTGTTAGCAATGAAATTTATTTAAGGCCACAAACTTTGCAAATTAGTTCCAATAAACAATGACCTTCAAGGCAGCCATCCTTTAAAAGACAGGCAAATACATTCACGGTTCATTTGAGTACAATTTACACTCACCTCTATGTCTGAGATTAAGAAATTATTAACAGATACATGTGTTGAAACATTATATGGTACCTGATAAACACAACTTTTATGTTTCAGTTAAAAATAAATTTAAATTTAAAAATGAATTATTGGTTTTTAACGTAGTTTTAATATTAGATTACAGACAAAAGTTTTACCATGGAGACTTAAATTCTTTAGTTGAAAAATCATAAATAGCACCTTCTAACTTTGCAAGCAAATATGGAGAAAGCAAGAACAAGAAGCAAAAGAAAAAATAAGCACAGTCAACACATCAGTACCTTTTTTATGCCATTTACAATAAGAGACAAGATTTCAGCCTATGTCTGATAAAATGCCTGGGACTTAGTTTCTAACAGTACCCCACTCACTGGTCATACCCTATCCTTTTTTTTTTCTACACAAGGTATCGAACTCCTACAAAGGAAAAACTACTACCACTACCAAAAACTAGTAGTGTGATCCTGTTGTGTGATCAAGGGTAAGTTTCATTGTCTCAGCTATGCCACTGTGTGATACAGCAGCAAAGGAGATGTCACTCTGTCTGCAGCCCTCGTCTGGACACACAGAATAACTTTCCTCCCCAAAATAAACATTTCACTACCAGAATCTGTAAGAAGCAGCTAACTCGGCGACAGGTAGAGACACCAGTCCCATTAATAGTGTCTGTTAACTTTTAGGCTTACTTTGAGATAGTTCAGTTTGTTGGACTATTCTGAAAAACCTCAATGTCATGTGCCAAGTGCTCTTGATTAAGAATTTCTTCACTATTTTCTAAAAAACATTCGATATAAATTCTACCTGGGCACACTTTTGTTTTCTTCTTAAACTACAGAATTTCTTAGAGGCTGGCTATAGCACGCTGTTCCACAGCCAACTTGCGCATGCGTAACCTAACAATCCCTAAATCTATTATTCAACATTAAATAAGTTGCAAACATTCCCGAATAATTGGGCTTACTAATTATGCAAGAAAATGAGGAGCACCTGGCTAAAAAGGAAAAAGAACAAGAAAAAAAGAAAAAGAAAAAGAAAAGCCTTAGAGGAAAAAACCCTTTCTTTGTATTTCCCTACAATTTTAGAAGCCAAAAGGTGAGTCACAATTCTGTGAGCTTTTAGTCAACAGAGCTGTATTGACAGGAAATGAAGTTTGGGGACCTTAGCCAACTTTCCTGGCACTAGGCTCAAGTGACTCCTTTTTTCCTTCTCTTCTGATAGTCACCACTGTGAACAAAGCCCTGCCTCTCATCTGCCACTCAATTGTCATGGCACAGTAGTCACAGGAGCATCCTTTTTGATTCATCTTTTCATCTGAAGAAGAACACAGTCAAAGTACCTTAATGGTTTCAACTGAGTTACAAGGGACTTAAGTAGAAGACACTCGGAGGGTTAATGGGTTCGACAGCATTGCAAGTGATTTAAGTCGTCCCATATAGCGCTTCTGAAGCTGTCTTGTGAAGCAGCCATAACCTGATGTCTTTTAAGAAGACCATAAACATGAGTTTTCTCTTAAACTGGACTTCTTTGACAAGAAACTAAATTCAGTAAGTGACTTCCAAAATAAGATTCCCACCTCCTGGCACAGGCAGGGGCATGCTAGCACCCATTTCACACCGCTTTCAAGTCCCACATTAGGTTCCTAGAACCATGGCTAAACACAGGTGCCTTCTAGTTTTGGAGAACTTGAGGCAGAGGGGCAGTGTGTAGGGGGTCTCCCAATGACCGCCCTGAGGTACCCCTGCTTGCAAAGTTTCTAAGAACAGTTCAGTTCCGTATGGAAGGGGAGGACAGCAGCCACAGGCTCCATCTGACTTTCTCCCAGACAGTTCTCAGCATTAGGTGTCTGGTTTATCAAGGAGCTCAATGAAAGATTTCAAGTGCATGAACTTAACTATTTTCTTCCTAAAGACAATAAAATTCTCTTTTCATTCCTGCCTTTTATTTCTTTAAAAATTTTAAAGGAAATAAAAATAAATAAATAAAAACCAAACAACATGACTAAAGGATTGCTGACATTTGGTACACGGCAGTTTCTCCATACTCATAGGCAGCCCCGCCTCCCATCTCCTGAAGCCTTCTTTGGGTGACCTCACATGGTAGCTCTTTACTTGTCCCACTCAATTCTCTTCAAAGAGTATCCAATATATCCCAGGAAGAAAAGGCACCAGTGCATGTATTTGCACGTTGGCCCTTTATGCTTCCCTGTTCTCAAAGAATCAAGCCTTCACCTAGGCCGAGCACTGCTTCAGGTGGGTGGCTTTCTTCATCCTGGGCAATCATCACCCTTATCCTCTTGCTTGTAGGCTCCTTTCCCTATTCCCAGGCTGTGTCCTGCTATGACAGTGAGCCTGGTAAGTGGGGACAGTGCTCAGGGCAATGTGAAAGCTGCTTCTACATATGAGGGCATCTATAGCCCCAAGCCTGGGAGTTGTGGTTATTTCAGCCATTACGAGACACTTTCCTCAGAGCTCAAGAGAGACCCCACTGACACTGCATTGTCTAGTTCACTAGTGTTATGGCCTGCCTCTTGCAGTCATAAGAGGAGCTTTGCAGAGCTTGCTGGATCTAGAGTGTGTGGTGCTGGGACTAAGGATGTGATGCTGGGACTGTTCATGGTGGGAAGCTAGGATTAAGGGTGTGAGTGCTACTTACCTTAGGGTAGCCTGGATAGACTATAAGGGACAGAAAGAGGGTTGTTTTTGTTGTTGCCTATCATTAGATGCTTCTTTACTGACTGTCACTTGCTGCTTCTTTGCTACTTTGTTGCATTCTGCCCACCACGAATTGCTTCTCCTCTGTGATGCCTCTCCGCCAAGTCACCCTGCCTTGGAGCCAGCCACCAATGAGCTGAAACCTCTACAAACTGTGAGGCGAAATAAACCCCTCCTCTTTTAACTTTGGGTGTTGGGTATTTTGTCTCAGTAATAAGAACAACCACCTAGACATAAAAATACTGAGTTCAGAAAACAAGATGCCCACATCCTCAGCCACCCTTCTCCCCAGCATTCAGCACAGTGCATACAGAAAATAACCAAGTAAACAGGTGAGAGCGCCAAGGCAGAAGAGCAGTCAGCAGGGTGGAGCATTCTATCCTCCACTAACAACCACCTCTATCACCTGCACCGGCCACCGCAAGTCAGATGCTCTGCTGTCTGAGGGCCTGCATCACTCCCGGGAGCCATAAACAATAAGTGGTCAGGTTCCCAGGAGAACAGATTCTCTGTATTCTTCTAATATCATTACTACCGCAGAACTCGCTCAACTCTGTCATTACTAAAACAAAGGTTGGAATGGTGGTAAATGACAAAGAGAATGAAGAGCCAGGGCTGACAGCTACAGTGAGGCAGGGAGAATAAACAGGAAAGGTGAAGGGCATGGAAACTAGTCACTGGAGTTAAAAAGTGAAGTTGGTGTGGTGCTGGACAGAGTGAGGGCTGTCAGACCTAAGGACAGGGCAGTGGATCAAGCTCTGGCAGGCTGGACGAAGCCAGTAGCTGTGTGAAGCGGGTAGTGTACAGATAATGAGTATGTAATAAAGAATTGAAGCAAAAGGACAAAGAAAAGCATGTTGTTAGGACAACTTCAAAATTAAGGAATCAGTAGCTCTATGGAAATTGAAAGGGGACAGGCAAAATAAGGAGAAGAATTGCTAGCATCAAGAATGACCAAATAACAGGTCTCTGGTCAATGTTTTTGTAAGATTTCTGTTGCTGACGGATCTTCTGGAGCTAGACAAGAAAGCAAGTGATTGAGAGCACCTGACTGATAGACAGAGGAAGAGGAAAAAGCTGGGGGTTCCAGGAAAATGGAGAGGTGCACTGCACTGAAGCCACTCAGTGACCTTAGGAGCATTTGAACACAAAGTGGCAGAGCAAAACTGAGCACTGGACATGGCTACACAACTAGAAGGATGCTCAGTGTGGTTCGGCCACGTCCCCAAATGAAGTCCTCTCTCAGAGACCCTGCCTGGAATATGAAGACAGCATGTCAAGGTGGAAAGAATGTGTGATTTTGCATCGAAGAAAGTCTAAACTCAATTCTGTCTCTTACTAGCTGTGATTTGGGGCAGGTTATTTAACTGCTCTCCATTTCCTCATCTGAACTATTAAGCTGTCGATGGGTTTTGCAAGAGATTCTGTCATAAGGTTTTGTAGTAATTAAATCACAGAGTAAACAGAAGACTTGGCCAGATCCAGTATTCAACACGTGAAAGGTACTGATTGTTATTCTTGCAAATAGTCATAGAGCATTGTGCGTAGAAACACTCCTTACATACATGATTTATAATAACAATAATAATAAATATAAAAATAGCATAGGCAACTCTAGACTTAACAAGCTAACCTGTTTCTCATAACATCTGAGAATCAAACCATAAGACAAGGTTGCTTAAAAAAGACGTTTCAGCCTTACCCCAAACTCTAACGCTACACTAGTAAGTTGGATGTCATGCCACACAAATCAAACCATCATATCTTTTTCTTCTCCCCCCACCTTCCTTTGCCTTTGTCTCCCTTCATTTATGACCAGCACTGACTGTGCCACCCTGGAAAGTACTTGGGAGGGAGTAAGCCCTGGTATGGGCCACGTTTTCATTTTTTTTAGGAAGTGGTACTCAGGTTTTGGTGATTAGTATGGGGTGGAGGATGTTAAGGGTAACAAAACTGAGAAGTGGGACATGGTAATCTGCATGTTGTACCTTCTTATTTGTGAGTTACCCACATATGTGCAGGGTTCTATAATCTTATCCATAAACTATCACATTAAACAGGATAAACAGCATCATGTCTGGCTTGCAGAACAGAAAGTGAAGCTCAGAGGTTTCTAGTGATTTACTGCGGGCCACATACTGTGAAGCAGCAGAACCCAGCTAGAACCTGGATCTCTGGATTTGTGACCCGCTGCTTGCCCATTACGATTGTTCTGCAACCACAGGCTTAGTGCAGCAGGTATATTTATTTCTTTAAATACATTTATATTTGATATTCTTTTTACTCAAAAGCTCTAAGTTCTTCGGTAGCTTGCTTTTGGAATGGCTTTATTTGATTTTGTTAATATTGAGTTTTGAGTTTATATGTGGAAATCTGACCTCCCTAAATCTAACAATTACTATTATGTAAATTGATTTTAACAACTATGTGCAATATATTATGTTAGAAAATACTTCCTTCCAGGAACTAGTAAATTATTCACTTTGGTGCCCTCAGAGATAAATTATTCTTTACAAAAATGCTTGTATGAGTAAAATCATACGGTGCTTATTTGAAAGTTTAGAGTTCTACGGGACTTCATGTTGTAATTTTTTTTAATTGGAACTGTTGTTTCTTACAACTTAAGAAAATAATGCAGTTCTGTGTGACATAAATGCTCTATTAAAAGTTTATGTTGTTTGACACAAAATATGTCAAAATGAGCCACCTACAGAAATCTACAATGGACAATATTTATTATCCAGGGTGACATTTCGAGCTCAGCAGGCAGTTCAGCCACTTAGAAAGTCTTGAAAGTTTTATAGTCAGAGTACCTGGCAATGGTAGTTACTGAGATGCTCACCACCTACTTTTCTAGATGGAAGCTGACGTCTCAGCAGATGCATTTGCGCCAGCAGCTCTCTTTTCGTATTGCTCAATACCATGTCAAATTTAGAGTTACAAACACACTTTAATTCCCTTCTTAGGGGAATTATTTCATAGCTCATGTGTTTTGTCCCTAAACAAACTTTTAGCATTGATTTTTTTTTTTTTAAAGTCATGAAATGCCTCACTGACATACATATCATTTGTCATCAGGGAATGAGGTTTTGTTCACTACAAAAATGAGCTGAGTGAAGCTTCTTCAATCTAAACAGAAAGACACAAATTCACCCCAGTCAAAGAAACAGAGCTGAGGACAGGGGATGTAACTCAGTGGTAGAGTTCTTTTCTAGTATGTGTGAGGCCCTGGGTTCCATCCCCAAAGCTTTAAAGAAAAAAAGAATCGTTTTTCCTTTTTATTCTTTTGGTGTTTTACTTTGCCATGTACCCACAAGTACTTACCAAGGGGCAGAAATGCGAGACGGTTTCCAGCCATGGAGAGCTCATTGAGGCTGGGCAGCTGGCAGAGGTGGCGCGGCACATACCACAGCCGATTGCGGTCCACAGTGAGGTACTGCAGAGAAAGGCACAGGTGAAGCCTCTCGGGTAAAGTTAGCAAACGATTGGTAGAAATGTCTAGTGTCTGCAGCTCCTTCAAATCGCCAACCTCTACAACCAAAATCAAAATTAAGATGAATTGCATCCTGATAAACTTAAATAAAATAAAACAAATTAAAGCTGTAACAGTTCAGCTAAATGAAAGCAGTAGCTGGAACTACTTCCACAGACATAAATGCAGAAACACTGAATTTAGGGCTAGAGTTCAAATATTCCAGCTTTGGTGGGGGTCTTTAATTTAGCCTGTCATAGAATTTCTAAAATCAGGAAAAGTGCAGACCGGGAGAAGGGGAGACACAAAGCAATGAATCTGGACTAAAAATCTATCACTAATAAATTAAAAGTCATTGTTAGGCGTAGAAAACAATGATTACAGTCAATTCAAGGTACCTGGTTTCTGCTATTTGGTTTACTTCCTATCTGAATAGATAGTAGGAGATTTGTAAGTTACATCATCCAAGTAAGTACAAACTCTTCATATGAACTAGACAGAAGATTTCTGAATTAAGAATTAGGGTGTCTTCTGGAAATTTCCACCACAGTAAAATTTCTTCTAAGATGAAACTATTGTAAATAACATTTTTAGGTACTGTCCACCATTTGGCTCATTTAAAGAGTCATTTGAAGTGTTGGTATCTTATGAAGATTTAGTTTAGATCCACCCAAATTTAATCCTTTCTTTCACTCCAACACCTCATCATTGAAGTCTATGGTTGCAATCTGTTCCGTGGTGAGTACAAGTATGTGCTTGCCAAACCATTAAGTCTTGAGAGAAGATTGAGAAGTTCTTTACAAGGAACGTAGTTTTCCTCAGGGAACATTGTCGTTTTAGGGGAAGGACATTTACTACACCCCAGGACAAAACATTCTACTCAAGGCTCTATGTAAATGCCAGACAGGAAAAGCCTGCTTCTTCTCCTTCATGGATGCTTTGTGTTAAGGACCACTATGATGTCCTCTACTGCCTTTCCCCCAGCCTGACCCCTTTCCTCTTTGGCTAAACTTTCCATCCTACCAATGGACTGTAGCTCCTGGGCACATTCCAGTTGGGTTAGGACTTGGGATGAGCATTAGCAGTATCTTGTCTACTGGACAGAGACCATGTATGGCCTGCAAAACCTAAAAATATTTACCATCTGGCCATTTATGGAAAACACTTTCTGTCTTTGCTATATACTTACTGTAAGTCAAGAACATTCTTAATAACTAGTGCTTTAAAAAAATAAAAGTAATGTAAGTACAAAATAATTTTCCATTCCCCAAATTTCAAAATCCCCAAATAAGTGAAATCGAAGCAACACATTTCTAAATAAACCTCAAGTAAAAGACACTGCAAGGAAAATTAGAAAATATTTTTGATAAATAAAAATGACCAATGTGAGCTATCAACATTGATGGGATACAGTAAGGAAAGTGCTAAGTGGGAGATTTAAAGTTTTAAAGGCCTATATTAGGAAGAATGTTCTCAAATTCATTTCTTAATCTTCCATTTTGGAAAGGAGAAAAAGTAGTAAAAACTAAACACATAGAAACTAGAAAAGAAGAAATGACAACTAGTAGAGAGCAAGGAAATAGAAATCAAAAATATCATTTAAAATTCAATAAAAATAAAAGTTCTTTCTTAAAGGATAAAAACTGACAAACTTTTAGCTAGGCTGATCTAAATGAATAAATGAATGGAATGAGTGAAGGAATGAATAGAGGAAAAATGCACAAATTGCCAAACTTGGGAACAAAAGAAGGAACATCACTATCAACTTAATGGCAGTACTACCAAAATTGATGTGGAGATTCCTCAAAAAATTAAAAATAGAAATCCTATTTGACTCAGCTATCTTCCTTGTAGGTATGTTCTCAACAGAGTTAAATTCATCATATTACAGGAATATATGCATACCCATGTGTATAGCAGCAGAATTTATAATCACAGATCTATAATAGATCTTGTAAACAGTGTATATATCCATTAATAGATGAATGGAAAAAGAAAGGGTGGTATCTATACACAATGGAGTACTACTCTGTCACAAAGGAAGATAAATTTGAGGAATTTGCAGGCAAATGGATGCAATTTGAGAAAATAATGTTAAGTGAAATAAGTCAGAAACACAAGCTTAAATATCACATGGTTTTTCTGGTGAGAAACATATACACAGAGGCCACCAAAAAATGTATGCACAATTCAGGAAAAGAAAAATACTATGATTTTTTAAAAAACAGAGTGTTACCTTTATATGGGGGACTCTAAAGGATGCCATATATCACAGAAAACCCACTACACTGGCAGTCCACAGAGAAGAAATTGAAAATGCATGTGCAGCAATCTCAGTGACCAAGGTCACCCAAACAGCAGTTCTATGTACTAATAAATGTCTGGAAGTTAATGGACACTACTTGGAACACCTCTTGAAATTGTAGAGGCCAAAGGTCACTCGTATTAATCACATGATGTCTCAATAAATTTATTATTAAAATATTTATGTGAGTTTTTTCTCCTGAAATGTTTATACATTTTTAGGCAGACTCTGTAGATAGATAGATAAGAGACTGACAGAAGGAGAAAGAGAGAAATAGAAGACAGATAAACAGGAAGTGGGAGGAAGTTCAAATAACTTCCCAAATTATCTATTCTGTTGTTTCAAACACATTTTAAGATAAATGCTAACTTATACTGCTACTTTATTTTGTTCACTGAGAGAAAGTTTTGCTCTTTTATTTGTTTCTTCTTTGTAAGAGAGAATCTTTTTTTTGTCTATGATGTGTACTCTGAGTAACATTTTGGCTAGTTGTTTGTTTGTTTGTTTTCTGCCATTTGTTTTAACATCATGACAAACAATAATTAACCATCACTATTCTCTAATTATTTTCTTACATTTTGTTATGTGATTTTATGCTTTATTTTTTCATAGAAATAAAAATGTTTTTATATTATTATTATCCATTTGTATTACATTGAAACAAATTTTTAAAAACTATGGTAGTAAAAAAATTATAAGAAGAAGAAATTTATTCTGAAAAATTGGCAACTTTGATGAAATGAACATGTTTCTGCTCACCAAACCTAGTTGAAGAAATCATTAAAAATGTCACAGACATTAAAAAAATGAATTAGTAACTTTAAATGTTTCCACAAAGGAAAGCCCAGGTCCAGATGGCTTTTTTGTTCTATTAAATATTTGTTTCATTAAATGTTTAAAAAAGAATACCAATTCTTCATAAACTCTTTCAGAACTTAGGGAGATAACTTCCCTACTCAATCTAAGAAGCCAATCAAATCTATTACTATCAATCTATTACTAAATCTATGAAACCAGTCAAATCTATTATCAATCAATCTACTACTAAAGCCAAACAAAAAACATGCTAAGAAAGTAAGTCATGAGGGATCACTATCCCTCATGAACAGAAATGAAAAAAATTCCTTTAAATATTACCAAATAGAAGACAGAAACACCTAAAAATAATTGTGCATAATGAACAAGTGGGACTGATGCCAGGAATATCGGCCTGGTTGAACACTTGAAAAATTAATCAGTACAATAATATGGTCATAGAACAAGGACAAAATCTGAAGAATCATCTCTACAGATGCAGATAAAATATTTCCCCAAATTCACAATCCAGTCATGACAGAAGTCTCTCAATACACTAAGAACAAAAGTGACTCTTTAGAAGCAGAGCCATGCCTTTGCATGTGCCAGCAGCATCCATGTAGAACAGGAGGAGAACCAAGAAGCCAAACCACACCTCCCCGTGAGCCATGGACGGGGACACAAGAAGAGCACCCCCCCTCACCCCGGTAAGCAACTGGCTGATTCAGAGGAACTCAGGCTGAAATGATAGCTACTGAAGCAAAAAAAAAAAAAAAATTTAATGCTTGTATTGTTTGATTGACTTTTCAGGCCTAAAGCTCGTAGTCTGAACATCTATTGGGAGGATAACAATATGCATTATAGAACTGTGGGGGATTTCTTTTTGTGTTGTTTTTGAAATCCACTGCTTTGCTCCATTTTATTGTTTTGTTTTATTCCTGTATCTGTAACCTGGACAACTATTTTGAAGATAACAATATACAATATAACAACCACTGTTAAATTCCTATCACCTTGTTTTGAAAACCTGTATTGCTATTGTTGCTTTCTGTTGTTGTTGTTTTGCTTCTGTTATTGTTTTTTGTTTGTTTGTTTGTTTGCTTCTTGATTTTTTTTCTCTCTCTCTTTTTTTAAAGTGACTCCTTAATCCACACTAAGGGGTATCTACAAAATACCCAGAGCCAAGACTGTATTTTTGGGGGTAAGACTATTTTCTCCCTTAGATCAGGAGCAAGGCGACAAGACCAACTCTATCCATTGCCTCTCAATAATTTGTTGGAGGTTCTAGCAACTGCAATATGGAAAAAGCAAACAGCATCAAGAATGGAAAGGAGAGAGAGAAGCTTTCTTTATTCATAGATGACATAGTTGTTTAGAAAATCCTAAGGGATTCACAACTATTCAGACTAACAAAAAAAATTAACAAGATTTCTTAGCACAAGATGAACATTGAAGAAGCAATTATATTTCTGAATACCAGGAAAAATAATTTAGAATCGCAATTTTAAAAATAATTACAGAGAGACCTTGGGAGGTGTCGGAAATTTTATGTATCTTGATAGTGCTGGTGACTGCATGACTGCAGGCCAGAAGGGTGAATTTTCTGACATGTCAAAATAAAATAAAATAAAATAAAATAGTAACTCAAGAATTATCTTCCTAAATGCTTAAAATAACATATACTGCTTAGAAAGCAAAATTTCAAAAAATTCCATATATTAATTACCTGCACCTTATAAAGAACTGCAAGTTATTTTTGGCATAAATTCACATAACTGAATCAGTTTCATAACTTTTTATTTCTAATAGAGCGTATTTGTATTTTTTCTGAAAAGTCTTTTTTCAATATAGTTTTGTGGTTATTTTTAATGTGTCTATAATTTATTTATCACAAAAAAATTTAATATTATTGAAATCTTCATAAATATCGATTGCCATGTCATCTTCATATAAAGGTAGCGTTACTGATATCGAGTCACAGCACATTTGTTTTGGAGTCCTGGTGGAATCCTACTCTTTTCAGCTGGGTCTCCTGGTTACTGCACGTCTTTCCTGCTCCACCTCGCTGGAAATAAACAACACTTTGTATACTTTATTTCCTTAATGTCCCTTGAATAATCCTAACTTCACCGTTGTTGACATCGTTTATTTTTATGCTAAATATATAATACCCTAAGACTTTTCAGCTACTCATAGAGTATTCTGAAAATTATTTCATTATTGTCACATAGCTATTACTTCAACTAAGCATAAAAATAACATTAGGGTACCAATTTCCAAAGAAAAACACCAAGTCCCCTTTAAATCATTATTCTGGATGATGTACACTGACCTAACCTAGAATTTAAATGGAATGGGAAGGAAACCACCTACTCTAAGCCAAGCTAGTGACCACAGAGTCAATAACAAGGTTTGCTATTTTCAAGCTCTGGCTTTTTCCGGTACCACTAAAAACAGCTCTAATTTAAGCTCCAAAGCACTCCTGGCTAAGGAGAATATACAAAGAAAGAAAAAATATTTTAATGCCAAATTTCATTCTCTATACAGTAAAATCACCTTCTTTGTATTCATTTGCTTTCTCTTGATGGGGCTTGTAGAATGTATAAAATCCTTTATACAGAAGTAAGTTCAACCCATAATCCTGTCATTTATTATGAGCTGTGCAACTTTGGGTTAGTCAGTTATTTACATCACTGGCTTGTTACAAGCAAGCAAACAAACAAAAAGCATCTGTAAAAAAAAAAAAAAAAGATAAGACTAAATAAAATAACTCTACCTCAAGAGGGGTAATAATGTGAGCAGATGAAATGTATCACAAAATTAAATTCGACAATACATGCCGGAAAAATATTTCTAATTTTCAGTTCATCATACTATACAATATTCTAAATATAAACACTGAATATAAATTCCCTTGTAATTGATGAAGTTTTAGCATGGAAACAACTACAACCACACATGCTTATGGCTAACAGAGAAGGGCTCTTGGGAGACAGATATATCTCAAAAAAAACTGAGCAGGACTACCCTTCTCAGCCAAATGAAAAAATTGAAAAGCAGCTCAGATTCAATTAAAATAGCAGAGGCTAATGACGCCACATATCTTTAAGTTAAGTCATCAAGCAGTCATCAAGCAATACAACCTCCTGGACAATACTTGTAACAAATCTCACATACAGTCTAAAGTCATTTAAACAACAAGAAAAAAGCAAGATTCATATATTCTTATGAAAGAGTTTAACGTACTTCTCTGACATGAGAATTAAAATACTTCAACACTTTACTGTACAATCATGCAATAATTAACAACCTAGATATATTGTGAGAAAGGTACCATTAGGCGGTTTTGTCCTGTGGACATCATGGAATGCATCAAACCTATACAAACCTAGAGTATAGCTGTCTACACACTTAGGCTGTGTGGTGCACACCACTGTCCCTGGGCCAAATCTTGTGTAGCATGTCCTTGTGCTAAGTATTGTAGGCAACCGTAACACAGTGGTAATGGCTACAATGTCACTAGCCCACCGGACATTTTCAGCTCCATTATCATCTTGTGGGACCACTTGGGTCTATGCAGTGTGCCCTTGACTAAAACGTCTTTATGCGGCCCACGGCTATGGTTGTATTTTAAATCCAGACTGCTCACTCTGAAACAAGCAGCCCATCCAAAAAAGGCCTGATGTCTGCATGTGGCTGAAATAAGCTCACAGACTAAATACAGGACAAAATAAAATTGGAGAAAATCATACTTACTAATAAACGTTGACACTTCTGTCCTGAGACATTACTGAATGTACATTTTTAAAGCAAGAACATATAAAAGTGGTGGGAAAAAAAATACTGGTAGCTGTTGCAAACCAGAAATTGTGAGAAATTACTGAAAAACAGAGAGGAAAAAGAAAATACTGGACTAATGAGAATGAAGAATCCTTATAGAAAAAGATACACTGAACTACAAAGCAAGATAACACCAAGCTCAAAAGATGATTGTGTAGGGCAGAGGATAAAGCTCAGTTGGAGATTGCTTGCTGTTTTGGTTCATACATTGTGTCAACTTGAGAAGTCTAGAAGCTTAATTAAGTAAGGCAGCAGCTCTACATCCTGGGGGATAGAGCACAAGCAGTTACCTGTTCATTGGGTCAATTTGAGAAAGTCAGAAGTTTAGCTGAAAGACTCAGCAGGGAGCCATGGGTCATACTTTGTAAACATCCTCATCCTATGCAAAGGAAGGCAAGATTTGTGGATGTTACACCCACCCTGGGGGGGTGGGGTCCTGTGCACTATATAAAGGAGGAGAAGAGGCTTGTTCTCCCCCCGCCTTTTACTCTGGCTGCTTTTGCTAGGCTGCTGCCCTGAAGTGTTGTTCCTGTGCCATGCCACCCTGCCGTGGAGCCAGCTGATTGTGGACTGAAACCTCCAAAAACTGTAAGCTAAATAAACCTTTTCTTCCCTAATTTTGGGTGTCAGGTGTTTTGTTTCAGCAACGAGTAAAAAGTAACCAAGACACTTGCCTAACACACATGAACCCCTGTGTTCGTCCTTGGTATCTCAAGACAAACACCCCAATAAATCCTAAAAATTCTTTGAGAGAAAACAAAACAGGAAAAACCAAACAGCTAACTCTGCAGTGAGCACTGTTGGTGCTGACCATCAGCACTGCTCCCCAACCACACAGCACTGCGGTCTCCAGGTCTTCATTTATCTACCACGCAGTCCATGCACAGCCAGGGAAATGGGAGCCCACAGCCAGCTGGACGGTTGTGCCCGAATCCGGCTATGAGTAAGTTTCTGCCCCCTTGCCCCAATGATCATTCAAGGACTGCATGTGACCCAGGTCAGGCCACTGAAAATGACACAGAATAACACTTCCTCCTGAGCCTCTGCACATGCACTTGCTAGAGAAAAAGGAAGGCTCAGAAACACAGAAGGATCTGGAGTACACCATGCATGTGATTTATCTAAAGACATTTATATAAGTAAACTAACAAAATCATAACTAACTCTAATGGAGGTATTAGGATGAGAAATAGAAAATAGAAAAACAGTAGACACTGTGAAATAAAATGTGTGCTGTGTGTGAATAAGGTGAGTAGGAATTTTTAAAGAAAATGTTAAGTTTTTTTAAAAAGAGAAAAAACATCGTAAGGTATACTATAATATCCTGGATTTCAGTAATATAAATTATCCCAAGAAAATACAGACAGGTACAATGGAATGAAGATTAAATGGAGAAGCAAAAATTTCTTCCTGGGAAAGGGAAAGTAGAAAAGAATGGGAACAACATCATCTTTTGAGGAATACAGTTATTTTTTACAGTGACAAAAATACAAGTTTAATTAGGATTAAGAATGTGAAAGTGCCTAGCAGTATAATTGAAAAGTATAGTAGGAGGCAAGAGGGACAAGGAAATTAACAGGAATTCTGTTATGCAATATGAAGAGAAAAAAATTCAGCAGAGAACATAAAACAAGATGAGAGAAGTAAACTCAGATCTATCAGTAATAGTACACTCACCCCAATCAAGTGTGTCTAATTGGATTTGAAAAGTAAGCTAGCAAGATAATTTTGCAACTTTGTATGCTTAATGCTTGAAGAACAAATAACACTTATGGGATTTTAATCTGCTCAGGATTTTAATTATTTTAAAGTGGACAACAATGATTTAAAAGACATATAATCTCTTAAAGAATTCCCTAAAAAAAAAAAAAAAGTCCTAAGGCGTTTCAGCAAAATAGTATGGAATTGGTAAGATAAGAGATAAAAACATCATTCCAATAGCTCCAAGTACAGCAGCCCTAATATACTTGGGAAGCAGAGATCAGAATTTGACACAGCTGTAGCAGCTAGAACTGAGGAGCAGACCAGAAAAGAAAAAGGACTGATGAGGAAATGAAGTGGCAGAAGCCTACGTAGGTGGCTCCCAGGAGTGTGTGGCTTAGGGAAGGTGACAAAACCCTAGCGCTGCTGCAGAGTTGCCTGCCGAACAGACACAGCAGCCTTCAAGCAGTACTAGAAGATACTGGAATTCTGGCTAAAGCACAGTAAAGAGACACCAGGAAAAGCCTTAGCATAAGAATCATGTCCTATACTCAGACCTACTCTAAGCCCGCCCCCACACACTTTGGAAAATACGTCAGGTCTTCCACAATTAGTATTAGTGTAATAAAATATAAAGTCAATCCTAAACAAGTTCAAGGTAATCAGTGGAACTGAACCACCTAGAAGAACCAATGCCAACACTCTGCAGAAGAAGATAAAGGAATCTAGAGTCCCACGATGCCTACTATTAAGAGAAGAAAAAGAAGAAAAAAGGTAGATACACCAAGAAAAGAGACAATATGAGCCATGGGCAGAGGAGAGAAAGAAAAAAATCAGTCAACAGAAACTGACCTAGAAGTAGACCAGGTATTGAATTCAGCAAAGATTTTAAAGCAAGTACAGTACAACAAATACATGCTAAAAAGAACAAAGAAAATGTTGAAAAATAAACAGAAATACAGTCTTAATGAAGCAACAGAAGTCTCAGCAGAAAAGTGGAAATTATTTTCAATAGAAATTTCAGAACGAAAATATATAAAGAAAACGAAAAATTTGCTGATCTTAACAGACTAGGAGTGGAAGAAGCAAAAGGCAATAAAATTAAAGAGTTACTGAATTGGGGCCTAGCTTAGTAAACAGAAAAGTCTGAAGAATTTCTGTCTGAGAAATCAAAAGAAATAAACTATCAGGAGGAAGAACTTGGAAAGTGAAGTCGTCGTAATTTGAACTATAAAGGATCATACACAGCTATTGTCCTAAAAAGGACAGCAGAAAAAAAAGTCTAACAGAAAGAAAAACACAGGACCTTCAAGGCTGACCTAATATGTATTTCAGAGCGCGTCTACCCTGAGTGTGGTAAAGCATTCCTATAATCCCAGCACTCTGAGAGGCTGAGTCAAGAGGACCGCAACTTGAAGCTTACTGACTTAGCAAGACCTTGTTTAAAAAAAAAAAATTTACCAAGAGTGTGGGGTCTAGCTCAGCGTGAAGATCCTGGGTTCAACCTCCAGGAGTCCCAAAACAAACAATCACACACACAGAAACAATGGAGCCTACCACTCACTTAGCTGTATTACTTTATACAAATCATCTGCTTTCTTGGGGTGCGTTTTCCACATCTAGGAACCATTCTGCAGGGAGTAATTGGGCAAAGTGTCTGGAACGCGATAACCTCTTATTCAGACAGTATTTTTATTGGGTCTACAGAAACAGGAGCGTGCTCTGAACGTGTGACCCACAAATGACACCAAAGGACAGAGGTGTCGCATGTGGCTATGAAAGTTACGATTAAGTGAAATTTAAAATGCACCCCTCAGTTTCAGTAGCATGACGTCCAGTGAACCATAGAAAGCCCCATTTTGCTAGTGGCAGTTGTTCTGAACCTCACAGATGTAGACCGCGCCATCCTCAGAGGAGGCTTTAGTCAATAGTACCGCTTCATAAGCTGTTAGGGTGGGTAAAGGAGGAAACCCCAGACAGGGAAGTTTTCTTGTTTGATCTTAAAAGATTAGAACAGGTTTGTCAAGTATTTCCTTGATAAAAGAAACTAGTTGAAAAAAAATCGATGTTCTTAAACACACAGGTACCACAGAAAAAAGCAACTTCAACAAAGTAGTCAAATCCTCATTTAGGGATCACTAAGTCAGTCACGCTTGCCTCTGTCCACAAAAACGTGGACAGTCATTTCACTGTTGAGCTCTTGCCTGCTTTGTCCCAAAGCACTTGACCAGTTCCAGGGAGAGGGACATCGTACCCATCTTTATCATGATGTGCTTTCATCTCTGATTGGGACAAAGGGGGACACGTATCTCTCTGCTGGAGGAAAGAAACTGAAAACATAAACTAAAATGTGGCTAACATATTCTAAAATGATATTTGGAACTTTGTGGGGAAGAAGGGTTAAGTAAAGGCAATTTTGCAGGTAATTTTACCCTTGTAAAACCTTTCAGTCATTTTTACCTAAGAACAAAACAAAAATGAGCATAGAGAAGCACTTATGTCATGGGTAATAGTTTATGAAATGAACAGTGACCAAGTCTGAGAAAACCTCTATAACTTGCCATTTTTTTCACGCAACAGAGACTAATAGTGACCGAAGTCTGTAGAGCGCCACGTCAGCCGTGTTGTGGTCTGAATGCATTCTCCAAAAGTTCATGTGCTGGAAACTGAATCACCAAATTCCTCTGTTAATGATTGCTAGCAATGGGGCCCTCGGAAGGCAAGCAGGGTTAGGGGAGGTAAGGAGACAGGCTTGCCACAATGGCACTGGTAACTTTGCAAGAAGAAGAAGGGAGGCCTGAACACACTGTCTCACCATGTGACACCCTCCTCAATGGCACAGGGTAGCAATGAGGCCCTCACCAGATGCCCATGCCGTAGGCCTTGACTTTCGGCCTCCAGAACAAATAACATTCCGTTCTTTACCAGTTATATTGCCCCAAGTATTCTGTTACAGTAATAGAAAACAGACTTAGGCAGGTCACATTCTAAAACAGGTGCCGAGTCTGTCTGTAGTGAATCTGCCTCCATCTCTCTCCCTCCGCTTTAACCACTGTGCACCAGCCACTGTTATCTCTTGCTTGAGTTCCTCTAACAGTCTCCTAGACCGTTTCTGCTGCTCTTCTAGTCCTTGCCAACACATTTTCCACACAGAGGCCAAAGTTATATTAAAATATGATAAGTCAGATCATGTTCCTGCCGCATTCTAAACTCTGTCCTGGCTTCTCACAGTATGTCAACATAAAAAAAAATGGTTTTTTGATGGTATTGAGGATTGAACCCAGAGTCTCTTTACTGAACTACATCCCTAGCCCTTTCTTTTTATTTTTTATTTTGAAAAAGGGTCTCAAACAAGTTGCTAAATTCCTCAGAATGCTGGGATTGCAGGGTTATACCATGCCAAGCTGTCAATCAAATCTTAAATCTCACTTTACAAACCACACAGCCTTCTGACCAGCCCTGGCCTGGCTCACTCGCTTACCTCCTTACGATCTAATAATCCTGTCCTCCTACCTGGCCCCCCAAATGTCATATTACTTCTTCCCTCAGCGTCTTTTGAGTTTGCTATCACTTTGTCAGGAATGTTTGTGACCCAACTCTTCAGTATGAAGACTCATTCTTTTTGTTTGTGCTTTGGCACGCATGTGTGTGTGTGTACGCACGCGTGCATCCATGTATATGCACTGGGGATTGATTCCAGGGTCGTGCACAGACTGAGCACATATCTACCCTGAGCTACACACCCAGCCCACAGCCTCATCCGTGAATACCAGGATGTTAGGGATTCGCCATCGCATCTTCACAAAGGCCTCCCGTTTCTCTCACAAGGTTCTCCACCTCTCAACTACAGCATTCCATTACAGTTATTTATCGCTCTCTCTGCATTTACCATTTATTTTGTTAAACCATATTTGCGTCTTCTACTACAGAAACAAATGTCTTAAGAAGAGGGACTCCTGCTCTAGAATGTCTGGTATATGGTAGCTACTTGATAAAGCCTCTTGAAACTAATGCATTTACTAAACTGTCTCACTTGCTAACCAAGCACAGATCAGAGCAAGGTCCCAGCATCATATGCCGGGGGCACGACCGGGCTGGCCCTGTGCTCCAGAGGCTCTGAACTCCTCGCAGCCAAACGCAAGGTCCTGGTGGTGCCATACTCCAGGGTGTGCTCTGCCTAGCTGCCTGGGTCCCAGAGATTCTGAACTCCACCCAGCCAGGTGGAAGGTCTCAGTACCTCCTTCCAGGAGTGAGTCCTCTCTAGCTGCACAGAGGATCCCAGCTCTGCCCAGCCCAGCGTCCAAGTTCAATCCATCAGGGGAATGGCCAGCCAGCCTCACAGGACACAGAGGTACCAAGCCCAGTCCAGCCCAGAGACCCAGAACTGCTCATCAGGGAATGAACAGCATAGATGCAGGGCCTTGGAGAATTTGAGCTCTGCCCATGAGAACACAAGGTGCTCGCTCCATTATTCAGTGGTGCAGCAACACAACAGGTTCTAGAGGTTGCAAACTCTACCCAGCCAGGAGCAGGGCCCCAGCACCATATGCCAGGGGCGTGCTCTGGCTTGCCCCATGCTCCAGAGGCTCTGAACTCTTTGTAGCCACACACAAGGTACCAGTGGTGCCACACTCCAGGGTGCACTCTGCCTAGCCACCTGGGTCCTGGAGATTCTGAACTCTACACAGCCAGGCACGAGGCCCCAGCACCACATACCAGGGATGCATCTCTGCTAGCCACCTGGGTTGTAGAGATTCTGAACTCTACACAGTCAGGTTCCAGGCCCTGGCAACAAGCTCCAGGGGTGTGCCCCTACTAGCTGAAGGAGGATACAAACTTTGTGCAGCCCAGTGTCCCAGAGCAACCCAATAAAGTACACCAGGGGAGCACACAGGCAGCCTCACAGGCCACAGAGCACAAGGATCCAGCGCCATAGTTTGGGGGTGTGGCGAAGATGTTGGAGGATTGAAGCTCTACTCAGCACAGTGTTCCAGTGCAATCCATCAGGAGGCTGCTTTTCCAGGCAGAAGAAAATGAAAAAATGAAAGAGCAAGATGCAGTCTCAGTCTCCCAGTCAATCGAGAACAAACCCAAGAGACACTGAAATGGAACACACTGGGAATCACACAACTGAACTTTCTGAAATGATAGCAAATGAAGTAAAGAAACAATTCCATGAAGCTACAGAGGAAATGAGATCAGAAATAATCTCTCAGCTAAAAAACGAAATGACAAACATTATGAAAGAAATGCTGTGTGTATCTAAAGAAGATCAAGATAAAAAAATAGAAGAACATAAGAAAATGACAGAAACCTTGAATGAACAAAATAAGACACAAATAGAATGCATAAAACAGATTCAAAGGGAAATTCAGGAAATTAAAAATTCCATGGAAAGTTGGCAAAACCACTTGAATGAAGCCGAAGATAGAGTCTCAGACCTTGAAGACAGCATGGAAGCTTACGATCATGAAAGAAAAAATCTCTTAAAAATAACAAGGAATCAGGAAACAACAATTCAACAGCTGCAAAATGATGCCAAGAGAAACAATATAAGATTAATAGGTGTCAATGAAAAAACAGGGGTCAATATGAATGACCTGCAACTATTTGCAGAAATAACAGCAGAAAATTTTCCAAACATGGGAAGACAATCTGATATACACATAAATATGGCATATAGAAACCCAATTAACCATAACCAAAATAAATCTTCACCCAGACATATAATAATTAGGATATCAGAAATTCAGCATAAGAACAGAATACTAAAATCTGTCAGAGAAAAGAAACAGATCACCTATGAAGGAAAGTCTATCAGAATTACAGCAGACTTCTCAACACAAACCTTCAAGTCAAGAGGAGCATGGAGTGAAGTATTTCAAATCCTGGAAGAAAACAAGTTTCAACCCAGATTGATGCATCCTGCAAAACTATCTTTAAAAATTGATGGAGAAATAAGATACTTTCACAACAAGGAAAAACTGAAGAAATTTATGGCCACCAACCCAACACTACAAAGAGTACTGAAAGACACTCTAGAAAGAGACAAAGATAACTACAATCCTAAGAACAACAGTAAAAAGGAAACCACTAAGCAGGGCAAACAATTAAACAGAAAACGTAGAAAACGTACAACAGAAAGATAACATGACAGGGATAAGTCAGTACATATCCGTTATATCAATCAATATAAATGGTCTCAACTCACCAATAAAAAGAAACAGACTGAGAGAGTGGGTTAAGAGACAAAATCCAACAACATGCTGTGTACAAGAAACACACTTAACTCAAAAGGAAACTCACAGACTAAAAATCAAAGGATGGAAAACAATACTCCACACAACAGGAACCTAGAAAAAAGCAGCGGTAGCTATTTTGTTTGCAGACAATGTGAACTTCAAATCGAGAATGATCAAAAGAGATAAAGAAGGTCACTACATACTTGTTACGGGAAAATTTCAAGAGGAAGAGATTATGATCATAAATATATATTTGCACCAAATATGAGAGCACCCAACTATGTAAGACAAATCTTAATAGACATGAAAAACCAAATAAACAATAATACGGTTATAACAGGGGACCTTAACACTCCATTATCACAAAGAGACAAATCAACCAAACAAAAAATCAGCAAAGAAATAACAAAACTGAATCAAACTTGTGAACAAATGGACCTAGTAGATGTATACCAAGTATTCCACCCCACAACATCAGAATACACATTCTTCTCAGCTGCACATGGGTCATTCTCTAAAATAGATAATATATTAGTTCACAGAACATGATTAAGTAAATGCAAAGCGATTGAAATAATTCTCTACATATTGTCTGACCATAGGGCAATAAAATTAGAAATTAATGACAAAAAAACTCCTAGAAGAACCCCATAAACACATGGAAATTAAATAATACTCTTCTAAACAATCAATGGGTCACAGAAGAAATTAAAGAAGAAATTAAACAATATCTACAATTGAACGAAAATGTAAATACAAATTACCGGAACCTGTGGGACACAATGAAAACAGTCCTCAGAGGGAAATTTATAGCACTAGACTTCCACATCAGAAAAATGGAAATAAAACACATAAACAACTTAATGCTGCACCTCAAACTTCGAGAAAAAGAAGAGCAAGTCAAGCTCAAAGCCCAAAGAAGGGAGGAAATTATCAAGATCAGAGCAGAAATTAATGCAATTGAAACTAAGAAAACAATACAAAGAATTAATGAATCAAAGAGTTGGTTCTTTGAAAGAATAAATAAAATTGATAAGCCCCCAGCCAATCTTATCAAAAAGAGGAAAGAAAAAACTCAAATCCATGCAATAAGAAATGAAAAGGGTGAAATCACTACAGACCCTGTGGAAATACAGAAGATCATCAATATCTACTTTGAAAACCTTTATTCCCATAGGTTCGATAATACAGAAGAAATGGACAGATTCCTAGAAACATACGAATTACCAAAGCTGAATCAAGAAGATGTAAAACTGCTGAATAACCCAATTTCATTTCATGAAATTGAAAATGTAATTAGAACCTTACCAACAAAAAAAAGCCCAGGTCCTGATGGATTCACTGCTGAATTCTACAAGAAATTTGGGGAAGACTTAATGCCAACACTCCTCAAACTCTTCAATGAAATTGAAAGGGAAGCAAGTCTCCCTAACTCATTCCTGGAAACAAGTATTACCCTAATACCAATACCAGAGAAAGACCCAACCAGAAAAGAAAATTACAGGCCAATCTCCCTAATGAACATAGATGCAAAAATCCTTAATAAAATACTGGCAAATAGAATACAGCAAGTTATCAGGAAGATTACACCCATGATCAAGTGGGATTTATCCCAGGAATGCAGGAATGGTTCAACATATGCAAATCATAAATGTAATACAGCATATCAACAGAGCCAAGGACAAGAATCATATGATCATCTCAATAGATGCAGAAAAAGCTTTCAACAAAATCCAACACTCATTCATGAGAAAAACCCTACAGAAAATCAGAATAGATGGTCTCTACCTCAACCTGATAAAAGTCATATATCATAAATCAACAGCCAACATCTTACTAAATGGAGAAAAACTGAAGACCTTCAACCTAAAATCAGGAACAAGACAAGGATATCCATTATCACCACTCCTATTCAATATAGTTCTGGAAACATTAGCCAGAGCAATTAGGCAACAGAAAGAAATAAAAGGAGTAAGGATAGGAAAGGAAGAAGTAAAATTATCATTATTTGTAGATGATATGATACTCTACATAGAAGACCCCCAAAAATCCATTGAAAGACTTTTAGATGCAATAACCAAATCCAGTAATGTTGCTGGATACAAGGTCAACAGTCAAAAATCAGCAGCATACCTGTATGCAAACAACAAACTCACTGACAGAGAAATAAGAGAAACCACACCCTTCACTATTACATCCAAAAAAAATGAAATACTTAGGAATCAATCTAACAAACGAAGTAAAAGATCTATATAGTGAAAATTACATTACCTGAAAAAGGAAATTGAAGAAGATTTCAGAAAATGGAAAGATATTCCCTGTTCATGGATAGGAAGGACAAACATTGTAAAAATGGCCATTCTCCCAAAACTGTTATACAGATTTAATGCAATCCCAATCAGAATACCACTTGCATACGTCACAGAGCTAGAGAAATCATCCCTGAAATTCATCTGGAACCAGAAGAGACCTAGAATAGCAAAGGCAATTCTGGGCAACAAAGATAAGGTAGGAGGCATCACAATCCCTGACTTGAAACTATATTACAAAGCCATTGTGATAAAATCAGCATGGTACTGGAATAAAAACAGACCCAAATATCAATGGAATAGACTAGAAGATACAGCCACAACTATAAACACACCCAGCCACCTCACCTTTGACAAAGGGGCCAAACACATACATTGGAAGAAAGATAGCCTCTTTATTAAGTGGTGCTGGAAAAACTGGCTTTCCATATGCTGTAAACTAAAACTAGATCCATTTCTATCACCATGCATTAAAATAAAGTCAAAATCTGAATACTAAAACAGAAACACTAAATACGCTGGAAGACAAAGTAGGTAAAAATCTTGACGACATAGGAGTAGGCAGAGAGTTCATGAACAAAAATCAAACTGCATGGGAAATACTTCCCAGAATCAACAACTGGGATCTCATCTCGTTAAAAAGTTTTTGCATGTCAAAGGAAATCTCCAACAGAGTGAAAAGAAAACCCACGAATTGGGAAAACATCTTAGCCAACTGTCCCTCAGACAAAGGACTTCTATCTAAAACTTACAAAGAATTTTAAAAAAATCAGACCCCTGAAATTCAAGGACCCAATCCAAAACTGGGCATCTGAGATGAATATACACTGCTCAGAGGAAGAAATACAAATGGAAAATAAATATATGAAAAAATGTTCAACATCAATGGTCATTTGGGAAATGCAAATTAAAACAACACTGAGATTCCATCTCAACCCAGAAAGAATGGCCAAGATAAAAAAAATCAACCAATAACAAATGCTGGAGGGGCTGTGGGGAAAAACTGTTGGTGAGAGTGTAGACTGGTGCAACCACTATGTAGATTCCTCAAGAAGCCAGTATTAGAGATTCCATTCGACCCAGCTATCCTGCTTCTGGGCAATTCCCCAGCAGAATTGAGAACATCATACCACAGTGATATTTGTGCACCCATGTTTATAGCAACACAATTTGTAATAGCCAAATCTTGGAAACAACCCAAGTGCCCATCAATCAAGGAATGGATAAAAAAAGATGTGGTATTTTTATATAATGGAGTACTACTCAGCTATCAAGAAAGATTGTATCAAGACTTTTATAAGTAAATGGACATGACTTGAGACCATACTCATAAGTGAGATAAATCAAGCTCACATGTGTAAATACTGTATTGCCTCCCTAGTGTAAGAAACTGAAACAGTATATATATGATCCAAAATCTACAATAAATACTATGTAAGGGTAAGAAACTGATCAAAGAGCAAAAATAATTGGGATAGGGGAAAGGAAGAAAGAAGGAAGGGAAAAGGAAAAAGACATAAATTTGTATATATGTATATAGAAGACAGCTAAAATGACTATACTACTAAATATATTAGTTATTGAAAAAGAACAGTTAATACTCATATGGTCAGATCAATTTTACATGTCTATATCTGTTAACCTGAACAAGCCTTTTGAAGGTAATGATATGTAATAACAATCATTGTCAAATTCCTATCATCTTGCATTGTAAACCTATAATGTTACTGTATTGGACTTGTCGTTTGTTTCTTTTGCGTTTTGTCTTTCTTTTTGGTATGTTTTTTCCCTTAAATAAAAAATAATAAATAAATAAATAATAAAAAAATAAACACAGACTATACATGCAAACCTCATGCCTATCATTCAGATTAGTTGCGTAGTAAAACTCTAACCACAATTATACCTTGCTATTCAACTGCCTTGAAACTTGTTGAATTTGGTACTTGACTCATTTTGACATGAAAATTTTGTCCTGTGTGTCATTGTTGGTTTGGCATTCGATGCACAAGTTAGAACTTAATTGGTACTGATTTCCTCGTGACTAGCTACCCTTCCCAGCCAAAACATGTGTTGAGTAAACCCTTGCGCCTCTGAGAATGAATTAACAATGACATCAAGGTACCACTGCACTGTGGACTCTGGAGGTGACTTGCAATTCCTTGACCAGAGAAATGAGAAACCCCAATTGACAGAGGTTTGCTACATATGGAACACAACTTAAGTTTTCCTGATATCTTACCTGTACAAATGTAAGTGATGGCAGTATTCTTTTTTATATTTTAATTTTTATTAGTACATGTTTCCAATACATAATGATTGTACGCATGATGGGGAGCTGATACATTTCCGTAACACATCTTAATTCTTTTTATGGCCCTCCCCTGCTTTCCATTCATCTCTGGGTCCCCTTCCCACCCGTAAAAGATCTAGATTACTCACAGAAGACCAGCTGCCCACATGTTAAACAGACCCAGACTTTCAGGCATTTTAAAGTGTATGTGGTTTGTTATTACTAATATAGGTTCAGAGAAATAAACACAATATGTATAAATTACAGCACTGACTATGAAATAATGTAAATAAATTTTCAGCAAGCATTTTGGAAATTACAGCAGCAAATAAATACTGCCCACTAAGGTCATAAACCAGCAAAGTCAATTCAATATATGTATGTTTTCATTTGGATTTTTGGAATTCTTATTTTGGAACTGCCTTGATATAGAATTATTACATGGATTCTAGGCATCAAATCCACTCTAAAAACAACAAGATCTGGATGTGTTACCACTATTTTTATTAAGAAGAATATACCTCAAACTCTCTGGGCAAGTCCAAAAGAAAAGAAAAAATTATACACACACACACACACACACATACACACAAGATCAACACCTTCAGAATTAAATACTCAATGACTGCTTAGAAGCATTTTATAAGAATCATGATTTCTTGCTTTTGAAATTTAGAAACTCTATAAGGATGTATTATTTAAACTTAAAAACTATTGAATCTTGTAAATTTATGTCTCTAAAAGTAATTAATCTAAATTAACAAATGATCTGATTTCATGAATTTAGAATGTAGGTGTATTTGTTTAACTTATATCTTTTTCACATTTGAGAGGGTAAAACCAAGCCTATGCACTTTGGAAGAACAAATTCACAGCTTAACTGATCTGCTTTAAGGGTTGGAAATAGTTTTTATTTCATTCACATCATGATCCAATAAGACTGAGGGGATGATATTTGTGCAGTAAAACCATCACCAGTGTGTTTCTCCTGTCTTCACTGGTTTTTTTTTTTTTTGTATTGGGAATCGAACCTATGACCTCATGCTTGCCAGGCAGGTGCCACTGATCTGTATCTCCAGTCCTCCTGTCTTTGCTCTTAATCATGTTCACTTGAATGTGTTCTCTCATATAACAGTAAATGTATGATGTATTACTTCAAAGGTGCAGACTTATGGGTAAGGTGCAGACTTATGGGTATGGCTCAGCAATACATCATTTGCATAGTATGCACAAGGCCCTGGGTTCAATTTCCCACACTGCAAAAAAAAAAAAAAATAATAATAATGTTGAGAGATTTGCTTTAGAAGCTGTCTACCAATTAAATTTGCTCTAAGCGCCAATTAAATTGGCTCTAAATTTAAATGGGAACTTATAGCTAACATTTTGAAGACTCGATATTTAAGAGTATCTTAATATAACTTAAGATCTGCTGGTATAGGACACAACTCTTCATATGCATGTGGCACATACTACATATTCATAATTTTGAATGTGTGGCAAGTTATACAGAATAACAAATGATACAACTGAGAATAAAACTAATTTCAGAAAATACACTGAAAAACCTATTATGTATTTGTAATGTAAACAGAATACTCTGTTAAGTTTAAAAATCAAATTAATAATTAACAGAGTATCTATTATATTTATGAAGGATAATTAAATATTATTTGGGAATTTTAAAAACAAATGCTTCTGGCACCTGAGAAGCACAAAAGAAACTGATTTATTTAAATATTTATATCTAGTTTTCAAGCTTGCCAATTAATTCCCAGTAGAATTTTTTAAGTGTTAAAGAGACTAACTCATGAAAGAAAATCACTTTGTTTTGACATTTTACTTGGCACTTTATGTGTGGTTGAATTATGCACTAGAATCTCAGTAGTGTTCTTCAAAATAATTTATTTCTCAGGGGCTTATTAAGTACCTAACCAAATAATCAATTTGGTATTTAAGGTACTTAACAATATACCACTAAGAATATTGCAGAAGACAAGAGAAAGGAGTAGAAAGTGTCCTAGTTAACTGGCCATTGTAACCAGCTGCTACAGAGAAGAAAGAAGAAAGAATACATGTCATCTTCAGATGTATTCTTTGATTTTAAAAAACATTTATTCTAAAACTTAGCGTCTTTGTTATTGTGTATTTGTATATGGATTTCTACTTGGAAAAATCCTTTATCTTCCTCATTCTGTAAGATTCATGGAGACCACATGCACAGATTTTCATTTCATGTTTTATTTTAGTGGTTGTCTATTTCATGGATTTCTCCTAAGTAGGCTTTTTGCTCTTTATTGAAGTAACACAAAGGAGTTTTCAGGTTTGACTTGAATGAAATCACTAGGTGTCCATTGTTGGTATAAAACTATTATAATCAGAGCTTCAAGAACTATCATAGCATCACAGTCTGATATAAAATTATTTTATTGCTTTGTAGAGAATGACTAAAAGCAGTCCATATTTTATTATGATATATGATGACAATCGCTTTCACCTTACTTTCTAAACGTGAAACAGGAAGAAACATTAAAGAGAAAATGTTTAGTATATACACATTTCATACCACAAAATTGATTAATCCTAGTTTATTTCTTTGAAATTTCCATAAGAAAAACTACTCTGAAGAAAAGAAAGTAGATGATGACCCCCACTGATAAAAAATTTAAAAACCATCGAAAAGACACATGATGTACAACATACAAAAACTCCTTTAATTAAAAGAACACTAAAGTAAAAAATAACTCTGATTTTAACTACACACTTTGTAAGAAACAATAAGAAACTCATATTATCATATCTACTTGAAAATTTTTGCATTAGTGTATTTAAATTTGCATTTTAAAAATTTTTTATTAGTACCTGTATTGGCTTGTTCTGTGCCCCCCCAAGGCCTCATGTACTTTGGATGGGGCTGAGTCTGGCGTTCATGATTGGTTTGTGGTCTAGCACTGGGACTGGTGATGTGAGTGCTGCACCCACCCAGGGGTGGAGCCAACATAGAGTGTAAGGATGAGAGGAAGGTGTGCTCTCTGTCTTGCCAACTCTCTTGCTGGGTTCACGTGCCTGGTTGTTTGGCAGCTGCCATGAATGGCTGCCCTGCCACACCATGCTGCCTTGGAGCCAGCTGAGTATGGACTGAAACTCCCGAGAACTGTAAGAAATAAACTTTTCCTTCCCTAATTTTGGGTGTCAGGTATTTTGTCTCAGCAACGAGTAAAAAGTAACTAAGACAGAATTTGGTACCAGTGGAGTGGGGTCTTTGCTGTGACTAAACCTGACCATGTGGCTCAAGAACCTTTGGAAATGGTTTATGGGAAGTGTTTGGAAAGGTTCAGAGATGTCACCTGAAAGAGTGGCGCTTGAACAGCTTAGGCTGTTCTGTATGGGAGATTCTGGTCAGAGCTCAGAAGACCAGAAGTTTGTTAAAAAGCCTGACAGTAAAGACCAGATTCGGGAGGTTTCTGCTGGGAAGGACTGCATTGGCTGTTGGACTCCACATGATGTGTGTTATGGCTTGGCAGAAGGTTTGTCTGCGTTTTGCTTGTGCCCAAAGACTTTGCCTGAGACTGAGATTAAGGGTGATAGACTAATTAGTCTGGCAAAAGAAATTTCAAGGCAGCCGAATGTTAAAATGGTGGCCTGCCTATTGCTGGGGGCTTTTAGCCAGATTTATGTTGAAAATCAAGAGCAAAGAGCCCAGCATGGTGATTTAAAGTGTGAGTTTGACCGGAAAGCTGTGGACTGTAAACATAGAGCTGAGACCTCAATTGCTGAGAAAGAACAGAAATAAAAAAGATGGCCTGGGGCATCTCAAGAAGTAGCAGGCCTCCACCCTTTGCAGCCTCAGGCCTTCAAAAGTGAAAGAGTTTGCTCAGAGGAAAAAGCCACAGAGCGCCACGTTCCAGAGTGGTGACAGAGGCCACAGGAGGTGTCAAAATGGTGGCAGCCACACCAGGTTTGAAAATGGCAGCACCACACCAGATTCCAGAACGGCAGTGGCATAAAGAAGCTGTTCCTCACAATCATATTCAGAGAGCTCAGCAATCCAGACAGTCGACCCCTACAGCCAAGACAGAGGAAAGACTGGCTACTGCTCCAGTTGGCAGTGGACCTTGGTGGCATCCACGTGGTGCTGGTTTTAAGTGCAAGGAAAATGTGCAGCTTCCGCTCTGGCTGCAGAAAGCAATATGTAAAGATATAAGGGTGAAGCCAAGGGTGCAGTGAAAAACCCAAAAGTTTGAAAAAGCCAAGAAAGTGGATCGTCCAAGAAAAGCTGTGAGAATCGAACAGAGTGGGTCTAAGAGAGAAGCTATGGAAGTTAAAACCCCTGGAAGTGCCACAGGGGTGGAATCACTCAAGCCTTTTGGAGCTTGCAAACAGATTGATTCAGTTGTTGAGCATAAAACTCCAGGACTTAATGTTTTCCCTGCTGGATTTTGGACTTGCTTTGGTTCCAACACTTTGTATTCCCATTTGTAACTATTGGAATGGTAATGTTTATCTTGTGCCTTTGTATGTTGGAAGTGTTTAACCTCGTTTTCATTTACATGGGGGTTACAAGTAAGAGTTTGTCATAGATCTCAGAGGAGATTTGGGACTTGGACTTTTTAGCAATACTGAAACTGTTAGGATTGTGGCAACTCTTGGAAATGGACTCAATGTCTTTTGTATAAAGGATATACATGAGTCCTTGGGCAGTCATGGGTGGAATGCATTGGTTTGCCCTGTGTCCTCGCAAGGCCTCATGTACTTTGGATGGGGCTGAGTCTGGCGTTCATGATTGGTTTGTGGTCTAGTGCTAGGACTGGTGATGTGAGTGCTGCACCCACCCAGGGGTGGAGCCAACATAGAGTGTAAGGATGAGAGGAAGGTGTGCTCTCTGTCTTGCCAACTCTCTTGCTGGGTTCGTGTGCCTGGCTGTTTGGCAGCTGCTACGAATGGCTGCCCCGCCATGCCATGCTGCTTTGGAACCCGTTGAGTATGAACTGAAACTCTCGAGAACTGTAAGAAATAAGCCCTTCCTTCCCTAATTTTGGGCATCAGGTATTTTGTCTCAGCAATGAGTAAAAAGTAACTAAGTAACTGTGTGCAATATGTATTAAATATACTTGTTATGGGGAAGTGGTACATACACATATCTCATCTTGATCCTTTTTACTGCTCCTCGAATTTGCATATTTTCTCTATCAGTGTAATAAAAAAGCAACAAGTCTCTAGACTTATTTGCTATTTATCGTTCAGTGTTACAAAGGTAACTATCAGCAGAATTTAAATAAAAAGTACTCCAAAAGTGATTAATGTGATTAGTATCAATTATAGAGATACAACTGGCCACAGAAAGTCATTAACTATGAAACTTTCCTAAGTGGTTTAAGGTTTTATTTCTATAACCAGGCATTATTTTCATAAAAATAATAATTAACATAATTATGCACTGATATGTTGGCATTTCATCTTAGACTTAGGATTCTTTAGAATAGGAAATGAAAATTCTAAACACTTGTTACTTTTCAAAAATTAATTAATCAAACTGGGAGTGGTGGTGCACACCTGTAATCCCAGCACTTGGGAGGCTGAGGCAGGAGTTCAAGGCCAGTCTGGGCTACATGGTAAGACCCTCAAAAAACCAAAAAAAATAGGGTGGGGATATAGCTCAGTGGCACAGTGCTTGCCTGACAAATGCCAGGTTCTGAGTTCGATATGGTACCAAAAAAGGAAAGAAAAAAAAACTCCAAAATTAATTTGTTAGTTGTAAAAAAATTAATCTATTTTATGTAAGAATGATCACATAGAATTTGTACTTGTATTTTGGTTCACTGAAACACAATGCAACAGAAAACACAAATTTACTAAATGTGTACATACAATGCTATATACAATCTACATTGTTGAGATGTAGATACTTGTCATAAAATGAAGAGAAAATTTCAAAGTTAATATAGCTTCTGCAAATATAAATATCACAGAAAATTGCATTTTGTATCTCTGAGAACATGTAAAAATATATTTCTTTACGTTTCTGCTTTATTCTCTAACCTTTACAAAACTGCTCCAAAGGGGACTACTGCTTTCCCGTGTGCCAGTTAACATGTAACCAATGCAGACTGAAGCCCAAATTCTTTTATTGTGCTCTACAAATCTTTTGTCGTGCTTTCTCAACAGATTTTCCAAACACTACTCAATAATGGGAAGTAGCAAAATAGAAGAATAAATGAGAAGAATAAAAACTAATAAGCACATAAAGAATGACAAACTGAAATGCTTTAGGTGCAGTTAGTATTTCCAAAAATATTAACATTGCCTGAGTTAATTTGATGTTTTACTCATCCTATTATTTCAATTGGCCATTTGGCAAAACAAAAGAAATTAGGTGAAAACAACACGCACAGACACACAACTTTAAAAAAAGAATTACAACAATGCCTGTATGTAATTTCTACATTTCGCTTTAACAAAACTAAATGTGTGTAGTAATAGGTTCAG